>JAKTWG010000023.1:0-144772 GCA_030560915.1 Pichia sp. NRRL Y-12824 | reverse complement strand
TCAAAATGTTCAAGATTTTTAATCAAATTGTTTTGCATTTGTACACATTTATCAAAGGACGGCACACCCCGTTCCTTGTGGGTGATTGTGCAGGGCGGGCTGTCTGTCCTGGCCACGCTTTTGCCACTTCTTGAACTCTGTCCTGGCCATTTCCTACCTGTCTATCCATCTGTACTCTCTTCTCTTCACTTTCAGCACACACCCACCAGCCATGCTTCACGACATCCGTATCCACACACCCTTCAAGAACGTCATCGTCATTCGGGGCTCTCCAAGCGACGCAAACTCCGATCCAGTATCCGTCTCCGGCCATGTCGTATTCGCAGTAGATACCCCTACAATAGTTACATCCATATCTTTAGACTTTGTCGGCACCCATAACATCCATTTTGTCGAAAACTTTCAAACAAGTACAGGTAAAATATTGGCAACCTGTCCATTTGATCACTCTTCAAATGTTATCCATTATCATTGGCAAAATCTACTCTCTCAATCACAAGGTCATTCTTTGACCGCACCACCTCGCTCAGCGAAATATTCAACTCATTCTCCAACTACTACAAATCCACTTCATCATTTTAATAGTTTCCAATCTTATTATTTTAACAATTCTATCCCTTTTGGAACAACTCCATTCCCAAATACAGACTCTTCTCATTCAACAAATCCAATTTATGAACTTCCACCTGGAAATTATTCTCTTCCATTTACAATTACAATCCCCGCAAATATACCAGAATCTGTTGAATCTTTAAAAAGCTCAAATATTGTATACAGACTTCATAGTCGTATAAATTTATTAAATGATCAATCTTTTGATTCTTTTAAATATATTAGAATTATACGTACTTTGTCTTCTTTACAACTGGCACTTAATGAAGAATTTTTAGCTGAAAATTCCTGGACTGGTAAATTACAATATAAAATTCGTATTCCAAGAAAAATTGTTCCAGTTGGTTCAACTCTTAAAATTAATTTACTTATTATTCCAATTATGAAACAACTGAAATTAGGTAAAATTACTTTTCAAATTGCTCAACTTGTTAAATTAAAATCTTCCAAACCTAATGATTTCGGTGAATCAAATTTTATTGATGAAAAAATCGTTTATCATCAATCTTTACCTGCTGTTCCATCAACTCATCTACCTCAAGATATATGGGCTTTAGAAGCTCGTTTACCAACTTCAGATTCTTTATATCAATGTTCTCCTGATGTTGAAACTGTTGATAATCAAATTTCAATTAAACATAAACTTATAATTTACATAAATTTAATTAATCCTGATGGTCATATTTCTCAAATTAAATCAAAAATTCCACTTGCTTTTTATATAAAACCAAATAGTAAAGTTTATGGAAGAAATATTAAAATTGATAATAATGGTAAAGTTAATTTCATAAATGGTAATTCTTTAATATTTAATAATAATGATGATGATAATAATAATAATAATAATAATAATAATAATAATAATAATAATAATAATAATAATAATAATAACGAACATTATTACACTAATAATGATGATGATGATGAAAATATTGACACTTCTTTTAACCCACTTTTTTCTACGCAATCTAAAATACCCGAACTTTTCGTATGTCCATGTGATGAACTTAACCCTGATTCTTTCCTTTTCAATGATTCTAATGATTTCAATGATATTAACTTTACAAATGATCATAATGACCTTGATATAATTGATGCAGATTCAGATACATCTACTGATCCAATTTTTTGTCCAAACAATACATTATATAATTATGATGTACCTCCAACTTATACTGATAGCATTAATGATATATTATTTGAACCAAAACAATGGTCTGAAGGTACATCTCCAATGTTAGGAACACCAATAAATAGTCATACTGCTTCATATACCAGTTTAAATAAATTGAATAATGTTAACGTTTCTGAATCTACACCTGATTATAATATGATTTATGATGATGACGTTTCAGATATAGGTGAACCAACACCAACATATCAAGAACCTTTACTACGTATCAATACCCCAACATTACTAGAACAACGTCTTATGAGTTTGAAACGAAAAAGCACAGCTATTTCCCCAGCTCCAATACCAACGGTAACAGTTCCTGAATCTACAAGTACACCAACTACGAGAACATCATCACCTCTTTTAGGTTTACCACGTACATCTAGCATGACAATGTTACCTAAGGCTAAAACATCAAGAAGTACTGCAGCAACACACCGTCGTCTGGCACACTACCTGGCATATCATCGTCCATCCTCTTCTAATAGCAGCACAGACGGATTAGTTAATGTGTAAAAACTTGTGTTGAAAGTATAGACGAACAATGCGTAATCTTTTATTAACCAATTTCGTAATACACCGCACCACACGCGACCGGAAAAACCAGCGCATCGCGAGTACAAAAGAAACAGCAACCGTGTCTTGTTTGTTCCTGTTTGTTCTTGTTTGTTCTTGTTTCTTTGTTCCTGCTTGTTCCTTTTTGAGCTGTTATTTTCATTTATTTTTCACTTTTGACTTCTAACTCAACTATTTATTAATACCAATCATGTCTTCGTCTCTTTTTAGAGTTATTGGGGGTCCACAAAATTATGCTTGGGGAAAACTAGGCTCTTCTTCAGCTGTAGCAAGGTACGCTGCTGCTAATGATCCAGATCATGTTACAATCGATGAATTTTTACCATATGCTGAACTATGGATGGGTACACATCCAAAAGTTCCTACACTTATTTTTGATTCAAATAAACCACTAGCTGAATTAATGTCTTCAGATCCGGAAAAATATTTAGGTGAAAAAATTATTAAAAAATTCGGTTCATCAACTGAATTACCTTTCCTTTTTAAAGTTTTATCAATTGAAAAAGTTTTATCAATTCAAGCACATCCTGATAAAAAATTAGCTGCACAGTTACATTCATCAGATCCAAAAAATTATCCCGATGATAATCATAAACCTGAAATGGCAGTTGCTATAACCGACTTTGAAGCATTTTGTGGATTTAAACCATTATTAACAATTAAAAAACATTTAGAAACAATCCCAGAATTTGCTGAATTAGTTGGTGAAAAAACTACAAAAATTTTTATTGATTCTCCAACAAAAGAAAATTTAAAACTTGTTTTCTCAAATGTTATGAATGCTAATGATGAAAAAATTACTGATTTATCAATTAAATTAATTAAAAGAACAAATAATCAACCTGAAATTTTTGGTAATGTTTTAGCAAATTTAATTCAACGTCTTAATGATCAATTTTCTAACGATGTTGGTCTTTTTTGTGGTTGTCTAATGCTTAACCATTGTATTTTGAAAACTGGTGAAGCAATGTTTTTACAAGCTTGTGAACCACATGCTTATATTTCAGGTGATATTATGGAATGTATGGCTGCTTCAGATAATGTTATTCGTGCAGGTTTTACACCAAAATTTAAAGATGTTGATGTTCTTGTTGAAAGTTTAACATATTCAACAAATAATGTTGAAGAACAAAAACAACCACCAGCTCCATTTCCTCGTGGTTCAGGTGATGCTAAATTCTCACTTTATGATCCACCAATTGATGAATTCTCAGTTTTACAAATAGAATTTAATAAAAAAGGTAATGCAGAAATTCAACCTATTGATGGACCTTCCATTGTTATCGTTACTGAAGGTACTGGTAAATTAGCAATTAAAAATGATGAAAAATCAACACTTGATGCTTTTGAAGGTGGTGTTTATTTTATTGCTCCTGGTGCACAAGTCGAATTAGTTAATAATACAGATAAACCATTTACTCTTTATAGAGCATTTTGTGAAGCATAAATTCTTTAGTCTCTCTCTTTGTTTCTTTTATCCATTCATTCATTTATAATAAAAAATTAGTAATGCAATGTATTTATTAGTTTATATAGATATATTTATAAAATTATTAGTTATTTATACATGTTGACGAGTTTGTAAAAATTGTCTGTAATTAATATCATCATTAAAATCATCATCATCATCTGATTGTTCTAACCATGATCCAATATCAATCAACAACCTTTTATTGATTTCTAAATCCATTTCATTTTCTACTTCTTTAATCATTCTATCAATATTTTCACATCCTTCAACAAGAATTTTAAATTTATTATTTAATTGACGTCTTTTCCAAATAACTATATCTTTAACATTTTGTAAATGAACACCTCTGATTTCTAAAACTGACATATTTTCAATAAGTCCCGCTTTTAAAACCTGGCAAATTCCAACATCTGTTAATTTCCAACAATAATTTAAGCTTAATCTTTCTAAAGTTTTACCACAATTTAATGCAATTTCCCAAATGGTCCAATCTGAAATTCCACATCCTGCTAATCCAATAGTTTTTAATGGACAATTTTTTGCAATTAAGCCAATTGAAATATCACTGATTAATTCTCCACGTTTATGTCTTCCACAATTTAGAAGTTCTAAATTTAAACAATTTTGTCCAATAAAATATAATGAAGCATCAGTTATTTGATCACATGCACGAATATCTAAATGAATTAATTTCGGAGTTTTAGAAATAAGACATTTTAAATAATCATCAGTTAATAATTTACATCCTGGAAGTACCAGCTTCTTTAATTCATGAGTTATTAAATTCATTGATGGTAAAATATTTGGACAGATATACATTTCAAGCCATGATAATCTATTAGGTGAAATGTTTTTTGAAAAATTATCAATTGTAGATTGTGAAGTTTTAGTTTTATGCATTATAAATGAATATGGTTGTGGTTTATTAATAGATTTTGATAAAGTAGTTGTGAAATTTTCAAATTGGGAATTTGTTTCAAAATATAAATTTTCATTCATTATTGAAAGAATTGTAAAATTCCAATGTTTATTAACTAATAAACAATTGTATACATTTGGATTAGTACCTGTGTTCATATTGGATATCATTGATGTATTTGATACAGTTCTATTCCATACTTTCTTTCCCGTTTCTTCACCATATATTAATAAAGAATGATTATAAGATAAAGGTGGACGACGATTCATTTTTGGTTCTTTAGGAATCAAATCTGTATAATCATATGCAACATATCTTAAAATAATTTCTAAAATTTCTGGAATCTCAAATATTTTATGATTTTTCAAAATTGGTGAAATAACTGTTGATGATTTTACAAGTTTTGGTAAATGTTCATAATTCATATTAAAATCATCATCATCATAATCATCATCAAGTTCATTAAAAAATATATTTGGATTTAAAATATCATTTAAAATAGGTTTAAATTTCAAATCTCTTTTAGATGCAGGTGATGTTTCACATGATGATGAATTAGTTGTAAAACTTGGGAAATTAAAAGTTGTATCTCTTGTAAATGAATTATTTAAATTTTCAGATGATGAAGAATGTGAAAAACAAGATATATCATAATCATCATTTAATTCATCATCATTTTCACTTAAATTTATCGGACTTGATGGTGGTGAAACTAAATTATTAATTGTAAATTGTTCACAGGAAAATTCATCAATTGGTGATGATAATGTAGATGCTGGTAATGAGTTAAATACTGTAATTCTTTTTAATGACTTAAAACGTTTTCTAATTTTTCTAACATATGATGGTTGTACTGTTTTTTTATGCTGATCAGTCAATGTATTTTGAAAACGATTTATTGGTAAATCAGTTGAATTTGATTCTGGAAAGTTTGTTGGTATAACCATTTGAGTTGGAGCAAAAATTCGATATGTTAAAGAGGTTGCACGTTTCAGAGGTCTTGGTAATTCTAAAGACATTTTTCTTGTACGACTCAGTAAAGAAGTCGAAGATGCTGATTGTCTGATTGATGATCTTGGTTTAGTATTTTCGATTGATAAATCCATGTTTTCTTTTTTTTAAAAAAAATAATATTATTAAAAAGTTGTTAAATGAGTGACTAAAGTTAGATTATTTTTTTTAAAAAAAATGATGAATTGTGTATGTATTAATTATTATAAAAACAATTATACTAAATTAAAATAATGTGTAAAAAGATGCAATTTTGTTAATGTGAATGAATAAAAAAATATCTATATATTCAATGCAATAAAATTTATGAATTCGTTAATGCAAAAAAAAGAAAGTAAAGCTGAAATAAAAAAAGGGGGGAAGTATATGGACCCAATGCAAAAGAATTGTTGAAAAAAAGTGGTTAATGTATACCCAGGTTGGTAACAAGGATGTGCTGACAGAGACAGATAATGAGATAAATACCTAAAGACATCATGAATCGTAGACAGGTAAGAGGGAAAGACGACAGACACGTCGATATATAAATAGAGGCCGTAAGTACACGTTAGCGTTAGAACAGGTAGATTCAATAGCCCAGCAAAAATAAAAAAAGAAACCTTCTCCAACATGGAATGGCTGGTATCTTCAAAAACATGTCAAACCAGCCACCTTCCCGATTGGGACATTCTGCAGGCCAGACATTCAAAATGTGAGCTATCACATTGTGCCTGGCCTTTCCGTGCAGGATGTCACACAGGATAGCCGTCTGATGTACCAGGAACACAGTTACGAACCTGCAAGGACATAATGAACAATTACGCTAATTTACAACGGCCGAAGTAGCATGAGTAAACACTCTTATGTAACGTAATGCTTGTAGAGTGAATGTTACTCTATAGTGTAGCTAAGTTCGCACCGTTTTTGCTATCGGGTGTGATGAGAAAGGCCTGGTTGTATTGAGTTGCGTTGAGGCGGTGTATTGCCCTTGGGTAGGGAAAACGGCACAGGAGCTGGATAGTATAGCACATAAGAGGTCTGGTCATCACGACACGCATAAACACAAAGACATATAACGATGAACAACGACTACGACTATCTTTTCAAGCTTTTGTTGATTGGGGATTCCGGAGTGGGTAAGTCCTGTTTGTTACTCAGATTTGCTGAAAACACATACACACAAGATTATGTCTCTACTATTGGTGTAGACTTCAAGATTAGAACTATAGAGCTTGATGGAAAGACTATAAAGTTGCAAATTTGGGATACTGCCGGTCAAGAAAGATTTAGAACTATTACATCATCTTATTATAGAGGTGCACATGGTATTATTATTGTTTATGATGTTACAGATCAAGAATCTTTTAATAATGTAAATCAATGGTTACAAGAAATTGATAGATATGCTACAAGTAGTGTTCAAAAACTTTTAGTTGGTAATAAATGTGATTTAACAGATAAAAAAGTTGTAGATTATGCAGTTGCAAAAGAATTTGCAGATTCTAGAGGTATCCAATTATTAGAAACATCAGCAGCTGAATCAACTAATGTTGAACAAGCTTTTATTTTAATGTCTAAACAAATTAAAGAACAAATGGCAAATGCACAACCTGCTGCTAATGCAAGTAATAAACCAAATGTTAGTTTAGCTGGAACTGCCGTTAATTCTCAACAAGGTGGTTGTTGTTAATTTACATAAGAATATTATTAAGAGTTTTCCTTCATTTTATAAATTTCATAAATTTATTAATCTATATCTTCATATAAGTATATATAAATATATATATATATACATTATATACCTATTTCCATAATCATTACAAATCAATAATAGTTTTTAATTAAAAAAAGATTATACAGTCTATATCGCTTTTGTTTATTTTCCATATTTACATAGTGCGAATTATTGTATTTTGTTTTCAATAATTCGTCCATAGCTATGTATAATTTTAAACCGTATTCATGAATCACTCATAAAGTACTTGAAAATCGGAAAAAGCGTTAGTATATACTAAAACGATGGCCGGTGCAGCAGAGAAAAAACAAGCACAAAGAAACCTTGAAACCTTATCATCGATTCACCAATTATCCATAATTGTCAACGTGATCAGTATCCTATGTATCTTTTTCTTGAAGAGACCATCAATCGGTAAGAAATATTATGTTTTATTTAGTATTCCATCATTAGTCTGTGAATACATCGTTGAAAGTATTGGTAGACCAAAATACGATATTAACTCAGAAGGTTATAAAGTATTATTGAAAGCAGGTGATGATTTACAACAGGCAGGATTAACTGAATACATGTTTGACATTATTTATTTGACATTAGGAATTGATGTACTCATGTGTCTTTTCGGATCTATGAAAGTATGGATTTTGTTATTAATTGTTCCAATTTATGCTGGATGGAAATTGAAAGGTATAATATCTACAGTTCTAGGTATGATTTTCCCTAACCTAAGATCTAAGAAACGAGATGCAGCAGCTGATGGAGCCGAAGGTGCTGATTCCGATGCAGGTAAGAGCAAAAGACAGGTGAAGATGGAAAAAAGAGCAGCCAAGGGCCAACAAAAGGTCCGTTACCGTTAGTTTACAGTTGAAGGAAATGTGTACTCCATTCCCGTCCATATATAGTCACCCAATCCTGTAAGTGCACCATCTCTGCGTCGATCGACGGCCAGCCACGACAGGCCGCGTGTCGTGGCCTCGTGCGTGGAAAGATTCGCCGCGGCGCGGTTTCAGCTGAGCAGCGAAAGCGAAATTGCAATTTGCCCTCGATGTGTTGCGCTGTTGCGCTGCGCTGGCTTGTTGTGCAGTTGTGCAGTTGTGCAGGTTGTTGCTTTTCTTGTCCTGGCCCGTCTTGGCTTGTCTTGGCTGCACTCATTCTGTTCTTTTCTTTTCTGCTCTCTCCCTCCTTTACCCAATCTCTTATCTCAAGCAGATTATTACTTATTAGACTTTCATCATGGATTCCGGTACGTATCGTTCCCCGCCGCTTTGGCGCCGAATCATTCACCATATCCGACACTCCTCCTCAAAACGAGGCGTGAGTGGTTGGTTTCGTTATCTGAAATTACGATTTCAATGTTCGTCATTAAATCAATTTCTCTAAATTAAGTCTCCAATTACTCTTGATCATGGTGATGCATCCCCTCAATCTCCTCTATTATTGATCTAAATACTAACTCCTAATATAGAAGATATCGCAGCAGTATGTATCATACTACATTTTCCAATGTATCAATTATTCTTTTGGACGCAATCGTCACTTAAATGAATTGTACATTTTATTTCAATTGATTAACATTATAAGCAAGACCAATTTAGAATTCATTACAAGCAATCAATCGATTCTTCCCGGTATCACTCACTTCCCTCACTCCACTATTGCTCACCACGGAAAATAGTAGGCTGAATGATTCGCACTTTCTACACTCGGGAAATTCAAAACTCGCAGTGTTGGGATCAATTCGCTATAACTGTTGAGTGTAAATAAACAGTAGTAGTGTGTGATTATTATCCTTTCTCTCTCCCAACTGTCGGCTATAATGATTAATCCAATTGATTAAGTTGATACTGATTTTTCTTACTTTTTTTCACTTTTTGCTTTTTTTTTTAGAATATATTACTAACATACATTAATTTTTTCTTTTATTACAGTTAGTTATTGACAATGGTTCTGGTATGTGTAAAGCCGGTTTTGCTGGTGATGACGCTCCAAGAGCTGTTTTCCCATCCATTGTTGGTAGACCAAGACACCAAGGTATCATGGTTGGTATGGGTCAAAAAGATTCTTACGTTGGAGATGAAGCACAATCCAAGAGAGGTATTTTAACTTTAAGATATCCAATTGAACACGGTATTGTTACAAACTGGGATGATATGGAAAAGATCTGGCACCATACTTTTTACAATGAATTAAGAGTTGCACCAGAAGAACATCCAGTTCTTTTAACTGAAGCTCCAATGAACCCAAAATCTAACAGAGAAAAGATGACTCAAATTATGTTTGAAACTTTTAATGTTCCTGCCTTCTACGTTTCTATTCAAGCTGTTTTATCCTTATATTCTTCTGGTAGAACTACTGGTATTGTTTTAGATTCAGGTGATGGTGTTACTCACGTTGTTCCAATTTATGCAGGTTTCTCATTACCACATGCTATTTTAAGAATTGATTTAGCAGGTAGAGATTTAACTGATTATTTGATGAAGATCTTATCTGAAAGAGGTTACACTTTCTCAACTACTGCAGAAAGAGAAATTGTTAGAGATATTAAAGAAAAATTATGTTATGTTGCATTAGATTATGATCAAGAATTACAAACTGCATCTCAATCTTCTGCTATTGAAAAATCTTATGAATTACCAGATGGTCAAGTTATTACTATTGGTAATGAAAGGTTTAGAGCACCAGAAGCATTATTCCACCCATCTGTTTTAGGTTTAGAAGCTGCAGGTATTGATCAAACTACTTATAACTCTATTATGAAGTGTGATGTTGATGTTAGAAAGGAATTATATGGTAATATTGTTATGTCTGGTGGTACTACTATGTTCCCAGGTATTGCAGAAAGAATGCAAAAAGAAATTACTGCATTAGCACCATCATCTATGAAGGTTAAGATTATTGCACCACCTGAAAGAAAGTACTCTGTCTGGATTGGTGGTTCTATTTTAGCATCTTTATCTACTTTCCAACAAATGTGGATTTCCAAGCAAGAATATGACGAATCTGGACCATCAATTGTTCATCATAAATGTTTCTAATTGTGTTATTTTTTTAAAAAAAAAATTATGTACTATTTTTTTTATTAGCACGATTTAGTTTGTTGTATTAGAGGAAAAGTAAATTTATAATTACCTTTTTTTTATATTATTTTTTACACTATTTATTTCGATTTATAACGTAACCTATTTATATATGAATTTAAATGATGTGTTATTCAATCGGATAAAGTGCATTAAAAGACAAAGATAAAGAGAGAAACAAATCCAGATAAATTTGGAAACTGGGCATGGCCAAAGAATGGCCCAGATCCGATGCGAGCAACAATGAAAAGGGCAAATTATAATCGGGGGAAAAAAAGGGGCACTAAAGTTCAAAATTTTGGAATGGGGCAAATTACCAAATCGGGTTAGCATGATTTTGCAACTTCTGATTTGAGTAATTGAGTGGAGAAACAACACGGGGGAATCTAATGAGAAGATGTCGGTGGCAAAGGAGGTGGCGGGCGGTATAAGAGGGGCTGTATCTGCTGCCTTGGACAGGATGGAGTGGAGAAGGTTGCAGTATACGGAGTATTACGATGTGTAGCTGTAGAAAAGAATTGATATGGTTTTTAATATGGATTCAAGTGTTGGTGTAGGTTTAGGAATGTCTGAACGTGTGGCTGGAGATTCAGCAGGTGGCAAAATTGCTGGAGACATTGTTGATAATCTGGCTGTTGATGTAGATGTTGAGGTTGATGTCGATGTCGGTGTTGAGGCTGATATTGATATGGATGTGGATGATGATGAAGTTGATGGTGATGATAGCAGTGAGTTCGATTCTGTATTTAAAATTCCTAGAACTGGTACGTTTAAATTAGAAAAACTTACTGAATATGTTCATGATAAAAATGAATTAAACAATAGTACACTTAAACCATTGCTTTTAGAAGATGTTCAACAATATTATTACTACTATTCACATCACCATGATCATAATAATGACAGTAGACATGGCGATATTTATTGCTCTGAGAATGAAAATGAAAATGAAAATGAAAATGGAGATTATGAAGATGAATATGATCAAGATGATTCTTATTTTCCAATTTCTTCACAAACTAATGATCTATATCATTCTGGATCCTTTTCAGATACCCCATCGCCAACTAGTTCAATTGATTCTGAAATGTTTATTTCAATTTATGATTTACCAGAGGTTGACGATTTTAATAAGAAAAAGAAATTTAATTTAACTGATGATGAAAATTCCGTTTATTTAAACACTGATAATATCACAGGTGTTGAAAATATTGAATATTTAGAAACAAATAATGAAAGGGAATATACTTATGAATGTAAGGATCAATTGTTTGGTTTAGGTATTGAAATTCCATCAATTGGAAGTTTATCAAATAGTAACCATCTTCATAGTTACATTTGTACACTTGAGCATTCACAATGTGATGAACATGAATTTATTACCAACAAACAAGAAAATATTGAGCATGAGGAAGAAAACGAAGCAGATGATGATTGTGATTTTGAGTTCAAAAAACCATCAAATGATTTAGATGAAAGCAATGCTTCCATTTCTAAAACCAATTTAGATGATCAACTAATTTTTTCTCATGATAATGATGAAGTTCAAATGAATGAAAAGCAGGAAAAAGAAGAAAAAAATAATTGTTTTGTTAGCAAGAAAAATCAAAAGGAAAATATTAACCTTAAAACTTCAATGTTGGAGAATATGGAAAGTATTAAATTCAAAGCAAATAAAAATAGAAAGGGTAGAATTACAAAAAAAGTCAAAGCTGTAAGCAGGGCAAAAAGGACAAAAAGTCTTGGTAAGGTAGATGACAAGGAACAAAAATTGAAAACCCAATTAAAAACGAGAATGAAAACGAATAAGAAAGAGAATGAGGATGAGGATGGAGCAAATGCAAATGCAAATGAAAATGCAAATGAAAATGAAAATGAAAAAGAAAAAGAAAAAGAAAATACAAATACAAATACAAATACAAATACAAATGCAAATGCAAATGAAAATGAAAATGAAAATGAAAATGAAAATGAAAATAAAAACAATAAAAATAAAAACAAGAGTAAAAATAAAAATAAAAATAAGAGTAAAAATAAAAATAAAAACGAGGAGAAGAATAGGAATAAACTAGGTGGATTTATTTGCAAACATTGTGGTAAAGATTTTCCACGTAAATCCAATCATGATTCACATATTAGGCTTCATTTAAAAATTAAACCACATGTTTGTAAATTTTGTTCTAAAGGATTTGTTAGAAGGTCTGATCTGAATCGGCATGAAAGATCATTACATTTAAAAGCTACATTTAAGTGTTTAGGTATTAGTGAAAATAATGGTAAAAAGAAATGGGGATGTGGGCATGTTTATTCAAGAAAGGATGGATTAAGAAAACATTGGAAGAGTGTACAAGGACAAGAATGTTTGAATGAATTTCTGAAGATAAATAAATTACAAAAAGAATATGATTCAGTTAGAGATTTAGAGAAGATTATTGAATTAACTGAGTTGTTCATTAATAATAAATAAGCAGAAGATTAATTTTATGCATGTTTTTATGCATAAATTTGTGTTCTCTATCTGCCGCTATATACCCACCCGCGTCAAGTTAATTAATTGTAGCTTTAATTTATATAGATGTAACCTTCCAATATAAAATTTACTACATTTGATAGCGCCACAACCGATTCGAGTCATTTCAAATCCATGCAATGTGCTGCATTTGAGATTAATTGATTTATCCCCGCATTAAAGTTCTTTTTAAGATGTATCACCGGGCCGGTTCATTTTCGTTAATATTATACATTCTCTCGTAGGTATATGAATATATTTAAATATACAAGTAAGTAAATGATGAAATAACATTTAATATCAGGAGAATCTAAAACTAAAAAATTTATATTAAATAATTAAATAAACTAATGACTATGCTGATTGTCTAAAAAATTTTGATAATCTTATCAATTGGTATCGGTAATATATCGGTAACAAGCCGGTAGTTTGAAACGGGATTTTGTCGGTATATATATATCGGGCCTGTAAAGGTGGAAAAATATGTACAGGGACTTCGTTTGTGAGCATTTGAACGTGTGTATCATTTCATGTTGTCTCA
Organism: Pichia sp. NRRL Y-12824; assembly: GCA_030560915.1. Taxonomy (NCBI): domain Eukaryota; kingdom Fungi; phylum Ascomycota; class Pichiomycetes; order Pichiales; family Pichiaceae; genus Pichia; species Pichia sp. NRRL Y-12824. The sequence goes on along the minus strand of JAKTWG010000023.1, from coordinate 131,168 downwards.
ATTTGTTTTTAGTGGTATTAATGTAGATATATAAATAAATACATATAGCTGCATTTTTGTCAGGAAGGATCAATTTTTAATTGTAAATTTGATTATGAGTGAATAGATTAATTATTAGATAGCTGCTTTGCGGTTATTACAAATATATTACTATTGTTACTATTATACAAGATTAAAATTTAATATGATTTATGGTATACCATCATTATTGGACAATTTTAATCCAACGAATTATTATCAAGAAAAAGAAAAGCTACATTTAAATTTACATTTAGATTCGACTATGCAACCAATTCAAATTCCTGCATTTTCAGATCAAGAATCAGAATATTCAATAAATGAAATTTTATTACCACAAACACCTGGTGTGTTTACAGGTTATCATTCAGAATTAGATTCTGAATTAGCATCTATTCCAAATATTTTACAATCGCAATCACAATTAGAATCACAATCACAATCACATTATTATTATTCACAATCTTTAGGATATGAAAGTTCAAATATTCCTATTGAGAATAATTTTAATAAATATTATTATAATCCAATGTTTCCCATTCAACATAATTCGAATTTACCATCATCACCATTATCACCATCATCAACGAATAATATAAAGAATTATACATGTAAAATTTGTAATAAATCATTTCATTCATGTTCAAATCTTACATCACATATGCGTTGTCATTTACGTGATTCTGATCAATTATCTTGTGATTTATGTCATAAAAGATTTAAAAGAAGGAATGATTTAGAACGACATAAAGATACACATCATTTTAAAATTAAATTAATTTGTCATGGTTTCGTACGAGGTATTGAATGGGGTTGTGGTATGAGTTATTCACGTCGTGATGCATTAGTTAAACATTGGAATGGTCGTGGAAGATCATGTCTTATGAAATTTCAAGCGTTAGAGAATTTATTGATTAAAGAAAAAGGAAATGAAAAAGGAAATGGAAATGGAAATAAAAGTGAGAATGAAACTGAAACTGAAACTGAAAATGAAAATGAAGATAATGATATTGTTTCATTAAAAGATTTAAGGAAACGAGCTTTACAAAATGTTACTCGAACAAAAGATGAATTAGATTAAGAATATTAGGAAACTTTAGGTAAACTATATAAATTTTTTTTTTTTTCTAAGGTTTTATTATTATTATTATTATTATTATTATTATTATTATTATTATTATTATTAGTATTTATTAGTATTTTTTAAACACTACTTTTATTTGTATCACAGACATTTACCTCAAGATTTGGATTATTTATAGATACTTGACCAAATTCTATATCATCAGGATTAATATCATTAACCTTAGAAGCATCATCAGAATCATCATCAGAATCATCTTTATGAATCCATTTTTTCATAAAAGAAGTTAAAATACCGGCGGTAAAAACTTGTTCTGCTTGATATAAAACTAAAGGTACAAGTAATTGACCTAAATGAGGATTATTATTACCATATTGAGAAGTTATTAAAGAAACACCTAAAGCAGCAGTTTTTGCGGGACCACAAAGTAAAATTGTAATTGTATCTTTTTTTGAATAATAAAAAGGTCTAAAAATTTTATAAGAAAATTTATAAAGTTTTGAAGATTCTTTATTTGGAATTGTTGGGAATAATTTTAATATGAACCATGGACGAGCATAAAAGAAGCAAATTATTGTAAAAAAAAGGTAAATACCAACATTAAAAAAGCAAATCATTATAATTGAAGAATGAGAAACAGAAGTAAAAGCATTTTGACGAAATGCAGTACAAAATGAAGACCACATAACAAGTAATAACATAAATGTACCAACTTTATTAAGTAAAAATTTTGACATACACCAAGAGCATTGATTTGGGAATAAACGACGTAAAATTTGACCTACGAACATTGGTACGAAAACCGAAAGTCCAATTTGCATCATAACATGTCTATAAACAGTACTAACACTTGAACCATTTGCAGGATTTGCGAATTGCCATGTACCACTTAAGAACATTTGACTTAAAGCGGGTGTAATAAAAGCGCCTAACATATTACCTATAACGACTTCACAAAGACAAAGTGCTACATTACCATCAGCAGCTCTTGTCATAACAACATTTGATGAAACAGTTGTTGGACAAGTATGAGTAACTATAAGACCTACTAACATCCAGTTTGCGATATTTTCATTACCTGCAGCTTTAATACCACAACAAATACCGAAAACGATTGAAGAAGTTATAAGGAAACTCATAACAAGCACGGATAAATGAGCATGTATGTTTGATAAATTAACTAATAATTCATTTGTAGAAATTGAAATACCGGATATGAAAAATATAATTGCGACTGCCCAATAGTCAATATTTACACCACGAGTTGCATTAGGGAAAGAATGAGCGAGTGCAATAAAACAAGCAAGGCCAACGAAGAACCATTTCTTCACGAGGTAGTCAAATATGTATTTGGCGGGTTTGTAGATGGAGTTAGGAAGGATAGATTTGGCGGAAGAGTCGACGACGCCAAACGCCCAGCAGACAGGTGTGGCGACGGTGTAGGACATGAGAGGAGTGGAGACAGTATAATACAGAATGTACAGAGAATATAGAAGTGAAGAGGGAGGGAACGAAAAGCGGAAAGAAGAAGAAGAAGAAAAGAAGAAAGCACCGGAGAGAAAGTGACAGAAGCCACAGCTGAATCACCGCTTCGCCGCCTCACCACCCGCAGTGGTCGCGCACGTTGCGGATCGCGGCCTCGACTCTGGCGAGCGTTTTTGCGTCTTTGGCCATCTCCTTGCTGTTTTTTGTGGTGTCTTTGGTGTCTTTGGCGTCTTTGGCGTCCCGGGCGTCCTTTCGGAAGGCCACGAACAACTCCTCCGTGTCGCCGTCACGGTCCCGCAAGAAGTCGTACAGACACTGTTTCCCCGCATAGCTCTTGAAGTGTTTGCGGAGCCCGTCTGCCCGGCTGTAGAAATGTCCGCATCCCCATTCTTTCACGCCGTCCTTCTTAATGCCACGACATTGAAACGTTTTGGTGCGTCTGTGAGTTGTGCTTTCGTGTCGTGTTCGGTCTGAAAGGCGGGCGAACGATTTGCCGCATTCTTTGCATGTGTGTGGCCGTTCATCAGAATGTGTGATAAGATGTGAGTCCAGATTTGATTTTCTTGTAAATTCTTTATCACAGAAATTACATTTGAAAATTTTAATTTTATTTTTGACATTAGTGTTAGTGTTAGTGTTAGGAGTAGTAGTAGTAGTAGTAGTAGTAGTAGTACTAAAATCATCATTATTAGTAGGTGTAATAATAGGAATATCAGAACTATCAGAATTTGTAGATTTTTTCGATATTTTGTTAATGTCCTTTTCTGAAGATAAATTGTTAGATTTTCGTTTTGTACCTCTTTTATTCTTTTTAGTTAGTGATTTATTTTGTGCTTCTTTTTTTACACGAAATTTGCCACGACCTTTAATTTTATCATCATCAATATGAACTTCAGCTTGTGATTCAGCTTCAAGTTTTATTGTTGCTTCTACAAGATCAGATATACTAACTTTCTTTTCAGGTGATTGAGAAATAGATGGATGATTAGATTCATTTGATGACATAACAGTTCCCCAATATGCAGCTGATGCAGGAGGGGAAAATGAAGCAGAAGAAGCAGAAGAAGCAGAAGATGAACGTGAAGATGTAGATGAAGATGTAGATTTATTATTATTAATATTATTATTAATATTATTAATATTATTATTAATATTATTAATATTATTATTAATAGTATCGTTTGTGGTAGCAGTACAGTTATCAATTGCATAATGAAGGATATCCCAAGATTTTAGGTTATTATTAGGACCTGGATTATGAGACAGATACCAGTTTGTAAAACTAACGATACATGGATTGGACGTATCGTTTAAATGTGCATGTAAGGAGTCAATAGATGAAAAGACGGAACCACAACCCCAACGAGTTGTTGGAGTGAGTGTACCTGAACAAGTGAATTTTCGTGGATAGTGAGGGTTTTGTGAGTGTTGAGAATGGGGCTGGTGAGTGTATTGGGTATGGTGAGAATGAGGGTGAGGGTGAGGGTGGTGGCTGTGAGCGGAGGATGGAAGAGGAGGAGTTGAAGGGGGGCCCATGCTGGAAGATCTGAGACGGGTGAGTGCTTCTAGGACCTGGGATTCTGCTGTTTCCAAAGGATGTGACGATGATAGAGTGTTGAGACCGAGAGCTGATGTGGGAGGAGTGCGTAGAGACGAAGTGGATGTGGAGGTGGAGGTGGAGGAAGAGGAAGGGGGAGCAGAAGACATGGTGAGATGGCAGTAACGGTCGTGTCTTTGCGGCGGCAGCTGGCGTGGAGGAGGGGGGAGGGAATGAAAGAAGGAAAGCAGGAGGAAGGAAAGCAGGAAAAGAAGTGAAGAACCACCAAACAAACAAAGACGGCTTGGCAGCGGGCGGGCGAACGTGAAAAGAAAGACGGAACGTGCACGAGCGAGCGGTGCGGTGAAAAAGGAAAAAGAGGGGAGCCGCCAGAAGTGGGGGCTTGGTGCGACAGCGGGATTGTTGTGGGGCGGGGCGCGGGTCGATCGACGCGGGGAGCGGGGAGCGGGGAGCGGGGAGGGCAATTAAATCGCCCGATCAGGAAACAACAGGGCAAAGGGTCTAGGCCTTCCAAAGGGGCAGACCATCAGTTGATGGATGAGCCGCCGCTGCACACGCTGCTCGTCTGGTATATATAGCTGGACAACATCCCTTGTTTCATCCGTCTTCTCTGTCTTCTCTGTTTGCTTCTTTCTCTTCTTCTTTCCTCTCTTCTTCTCCCCCGAACAAGGCCACTCTTTCCCTCTTTAAGCCCGCATTCCTTGCCCTTCCCTTCCTTCCCTTCCTTCCTTTCCTTCCTTTCGTCTCTCCTTTAATGCTTCTCTCACACTCCCTTGCCGTCTCCCTTTTGACACTCCTTAATGCCGTCGCAATTCAAGCCGCTCCGGTGATTGTCACAGTCACCGAAACTGTCGTTACAACCGTCATTGTCCAAGGTCAGACTCAATCCTTAAATGAAGCTCCAGTATTTACAGATTCTACAACTTCCCCAACTACCACCACTACCGCGTCAGCAGCACTCACACTCCTTCTCAATACTTATACTCCTGAAACTACCTCTACTGATCAAACAACACCAACTACTACTTCTACTTCAACTACTCCAACTACTCCTACTACTCCAACTACTCCTACCACTTCTACTTCAACTACCACTCCTACCACTTCCACATCCACCCCTACATCCACTTCTTCCCCCGTTTCTGATTTCCAATCAGATATCCTTAACGAACATAACGTTAAACGTGCCCTTCACGGTGTTTCAGACCTTTCATGGGATAACACTCTCGCAGCCTACGCTCAACAATATGCTGATCAATATGATTGTTCAGGTAACTTAAAACATTCAGGTGGTCCATACGGTGAAAATCTTGCTTTAGGTTATACAATCACTGGTTCTGTTGATGCATGGTATCAAGAAGGTCAAGATTATGCTTACGGTTCTGGTTGTTCAGTTTACGATCATTTTACACAAGTTGTTTGGAAATCAACTACAAAAGTTGGATGCGGTTATAAACAATGTGGCTCTTATTGGGGTTCTTATATCGTATGTTCATATGACCCAGCAGGAAACTTCATTGGTGAATGTGATACCAATGTTGTCCCATTAGTCTAAATACCCCTATAAACTTTACCTTCTTTATATGTATAAGTTTTCCTTCTTTTATACCATTTTTATCGTGCAGCAATTTTAAAAACTTTGACCGAGGCTTAGCTTTTTTTTTTTGCTTTTTCCGGCTTTCTTTTTCTTTCTTTCTTTCTTTTTCTTTCTTTTCTCCTCTCCTCTTCACTGAATGACCGTTGCATGGCTTGCTTTTGCAATCTCTCTTTCATCATTTATTCCAATTATATACCTTTACACCTATCACTATTAGGACTTATTGTTGATTATTTAATTTATCTACCATGTCTGATCGTCTTCCTTACACGCCACAGGCCGACCTCGACTTGTTCATTGTTCAATTAGAAAAACAGCACCAGCAACAACAACAACCACAGCAACCAAAACAACAACAACAACAAGATACATTAAATCTCCCTCATCAATCTACACTTGATAGCTTTCTAGATTTTGAACAATCACACAATTTTACTGATTTCAACCCACTAACCTCGCCAACTTATTCTAGAAATAACATAGAATCCACCCCACTAACAAATGAACATCAACATCAACACCAACACCAACACCAACACCAACATCAAAATGAAAAATCACAAGACCCACTTCATAATTTAATTATTCCTACAAACATTCCTAATATTAAACCTACAACTAATCTGTTCAATGATTCAAATTCAAATAATCAAATTTGGAATACTCCATCATTATTTTTAAACACCACAAACCCAACATTTCAATCGTCAACAACTAATAATTTTTTTAATCCATCTACAATTAATAATACACCATCTATTCCTCTATCATTTAATAATAATCGTAACCGATTTGAATATCCACTAATTTCAGAATCAGAAATGGGTTTAGATTTAGGAATGACAATAGGACCAGAAATTAAAATTGAAGATGCTGATTATTTACAAACTATACCACTGCCTGTTGAAAAATCAGAATTAAATTCAAATCAAACTAATCAATCACAACCAATAATTACTCCATCAATTGAAGCAGCTTTATTCTTATCATCTCCAAATACAACAGATGGAAGTCCAAATGCACCTATATTAACAGTACCTGCAATTGATGATCATCATCATCATCAAATGAGATTAGGACGACAGAAATTAAATTCTGCTGCTAATTCAAGGGCTAGTTCTAGATCAAGATCACCATCTATTTCAAGATCAAGTTCTGTTTCAAGATCAAGTTCAATATCACGATCTAGATCAGGGTCAAATACTTCAAGATTAAGTTTACGTTCAGATTATAGTTTATTATCTTCAAATGAAGCTGTTCCATTATCTGTTCCTTTTGATGGATCAGAATCAGATTTAGAACATTCAGAATTTGATGATGAATTCGATGAAGAATATAATGACCTTCATGATTATTCAAATTCTGATCAAAAATATATTTGTGAAATTTGTGATAAAGAATTTACAAGACCTTATAATTTAAAATCTCATTTACGTACACATACAAATGAAAAACCATACGCATGTCGAAAATGTGGTAAAAAATTTGCAAGACAACATGATCGTAAAAGACATGAAGATTTACATAGTGGTGAAAAAAGATTTCAATGTAATGGAACTTTAGCCAATCATAATATAAACTGGGGATGTAAAAAAAAATTTGCTAGAACAGATGCATTAAGAAGACATTTTTGGACAGAGAATGGTAAATCCTGTATTAAACCATTCGTTATTGAACAATTAGGTGAAGAGTCAATTAATGATAAAGATTGGTTAACAAAAGGTGTTCAATTAGCAATGGAGAACTCTATTGCTTTAATGAATGCTAATAATCCTAGATCCAAACAACCTCGTGGTAGAAGATCCAAGAAAGCCACGTGATATACTATTGTGTTTTATGTATATTAATTAATTCGAGGAAGAAGAAGAAGAAGAAGAAGAGGAAAAAAATTTTTTTTTTTTTTTTTTCATTGCTTACTTAGCGTGCATCTTTGTGAGGAACTGAAGAACATTAAATCAACAAAAAATCTTCACCACCAGCTGATTATTATGTGTACTATTGTATAAAAACTATTAATATTTTTTTTTAAGTTGTTTCCACATAGCATACGGGATCATCTACATGTTTACTTGGATCACCTCTGTTCCCAATATTTTATCATTTCTTTCTATTCACCAATCTACGCTCGTGTGCACATTATTAATTTTATTTTTTACATACCTTTTCATTGATTATACAACTAGTAAAAAACACGTTTCAATAATACAAAACATAATGAATAAATTTAGTGAAGTTAGATCTATACCTGATATGCTATTTCAAAATAATTCAAGGGATAGATATATTTATAATAATCCTGAATATAAAAAAGAATATAATAAAGTAATTAAAAATGGTGGATTTCCTGGAGGTTTAACAAATGATGGAAATACATGTTTTATGAATTCAGTTATTCAATGTTTAGCTAGTTCAAAAAATATTATTGATTTTCTTTCATCATTTTCAACTGAAAATGAAATTGAAGTTGAAATTGAAGTTGCAGTTAATGGTGAAATTAAATCACAAGTTGAAAAATCTGGTAAACGAAATTTTTTTAAATCTTTTAGATCAAATACAAAAGAAAAAGATGTTATTTTAAATGCTCAATTTTCTAATGCATTGCTGGATTTATTAAATTCTTTAAATGGTAAATATGGTAGATATTCATCAACTTTTAATACAAAAAATTTATTACGTGTAATGAAAGATTCTCCAAATAAGCATTTATTTTTAGGATATAATCAAGAAGATGCACAAGAATTTTATCAAAATGTTATGAAACAAATGGAAAAAGAATTTGTTGATTTAGAAAAATTACAAAATATTGAAATAATATCTGATGATAAAGAACTTAATAAAGAAACTTGTAATAAATATACAAATTTAAAATCAAATTCAATTACAGGTTTACAAAATCTGGGTTATTTAGGTAACGTTTACGTTCCTGTTTCACAAATTGATCCAGCAGATTCAAAAAATGAAGATAAATACCTTCCTTATAAATTAGTTACTCCTGTTGATGGTTTACAATGTGATAGGATAGGATGTGTTAATTGTGGTGAAATGGGTGGAATTAGATATTCAGTAACTAGTGGATTAGCATTAAATATTCCAATGGAAGGTGCAAATAGAAATAGATTTACATTAGGTGAATTAATTAATGAATTTTGTAAATCTGAAATAATTGATGGTGTTGAATGTAATAGATGTAGTTTAGTTGCAATTAAAGAAAATTTAAATGAACGTTTAGAAAATTTAAAAGAAAATAAAACAGGTATGTCTGGTGCACAATTATTAACAGGTAAAATTCAAGAAAGAATTTCTGAAATTGATAATGTTTTAAATAAAAATTGTATTCATGATGAAATTTATAAAAAATTGCATACAAAAAATATGGTTCAAAAAAGTCGTAAAGTTAAACAAAGTTATCTGTCAAGACCACCTCCTTTATTATGCATTCATGTTAATAGAAGTGTTTTCGATCCACGTACTTATATGGTTCGTAAAAATAATGCTAAAATTGATTTCCCAATTACTTTAGATATGTCTGATTTTGTTGCATCTCCAGATGATATTAATTTAGATGCAAGATTAGAATTTCGTAAACAAGATGAAAATTTGAAAAAAATAAATAGGGAAGATTTATTAAAATATAATTTAAAAAGTGTTATTTCTCATTTTGGTACACATAATTATGGTCATTATATAGCATATAGAAAACATAGAGGAACTTGGTGGCATATAAGTGATGAAACTGTTAGAGTTAGTAGTGAAGATGAAGTATTAGCAAGTCAAGGTACGTTTATGTTATTTTATGAAATAAATAGTAATTCAGAAAATGAGTTTGCAAGTGATGTCGAAGAAGAAGAAGAAGAAGATGATACTGAAGATACGAAAGTTTCAGATAATGAAACTACTGATGATAGTAGTATTAGTGATTCTGAAAATATATCAACAAATCAACTTGCAGATAATGATGATTCACAACAACATATAATCAACATTCAAGCTAATCTATAAAATTAAATAGTTAATTAGATAGTTAGATAAATAGATATATTTATATTATTCAATTTTATATATGATTTTTAAACATCAGAAGTACCATATCTTCTTTGTGATTCTTGTTGAGCTGTAATAATATCATTTTTATTTTCTTCATCAATGAATTCATCAATATCATAGTCAAATGATGTTGGATCAGCTTTAAGAACTTCACTTATAATTTTCCCACCATTTCCTGTATGTTTTACACGTCTTTTCAATTCTGCTTCTCCAACGAGTTCAAGTTTAATGGGTATATCACTTTCTGTAAGTTGAGGAGTATGTGCAATTTTATTCAATTTAGAACGAACACCACTAAATGCAGATGATCGAGATACAACTGCTTCATCACCATCCATATCTGCATCTGGTGCTTCATATGTGTATGAATTTGTTTTAATAGTTGGTTGAATATCATTTTTGTAATTTCTTTTTTCGTTCTTCTTTTTAATGTAATCTGGATTATTGGTGTATTTTGCAAGACCCGTGATTTGAGGTAACAATAAAGTTACAACAACCATTATTATCATGAAAACAAAAATAATCAAAAACATTGCTTATTGTTAATCTCAATCTTAGTTATAATATAGATATCCGTTAGTTAAAACATAAAAAAGATTACATTCATTTTGAAGAAAAAGAACGAAAAAAAAATACATGTTAAAGAGAGATCAAACTTCAACGCGATCAAGAGTTTCATGATAATGTTTCTGTATTATCAGGAAGGGAACCAGTATTTTTCCTTTTTGACATTCCGTCACATAAATGTTTGAAATTGTTTAACCTTCCATCCCATGCTTAGAAGAGATCCAACAACTATCCACTTGGTGGCTGAAGACATTAAGGATCTAACCAAAGGGTTAGATTACGAAATAATAGAAAATATTCAAAATAATATTTTGTCAGAATCTAAAGATGCTGGAATTATTGGGAATTCTATGTCTATGTCCATATCTATGATGAATCAAGATATGGACAATCAAAACTGGGATAGTTCAGTTGATGAAAGTTACTTGGATAGTCGAGGTAGAGAACGTGAAAGAGGTATGGATTTAGAATTGGAAAGGGGAAATGCAATAATTGATCGTGAACGAGTTCCTACAAATCATTCAAATATAGAAAGATGTCAAAGTAATGATGTTGGATTAGATGATAATTCTTTATTAGGAAGTCTGGCAGATTCTGATAATTTACGTAATAATGGAAAAGGGGCTTAATGTTATATATAATTTTGTTTATCGTTTAATGTTTTTAAGAGAAATAAAAGAAAAAAAGGAAAATGCTATTAAAAAATTATACAACCCATTCAAATGCTTTCTTTTTACCAAAACATGCATAGTATTCAATATGTTTCTTAAATCCAAATTTTCCCATATCATTTAATTCATTTTTTGAAATATTATGAATAATTGATTGTTGAATACCTAATTCTTTAATAATTTCAATAGATGTTGATATAAGTCCTAACTTTATCAATCTTTTATGTTTTTCTGAATTTAAACCTGTAGATTCAACTTCTAATTGTGATTTTCCCGTTGATTGACATGATGTCATATTATTTGGTAAACTACCAACAAAAATTCCGGTTATACCTGCAACAACATCAACGATATCACTCTTAAATTGATCAACTAATGGATAATAAAGTGATAATTTACTATTACTTGAATAAATAATACAAGCACCACAAATCACATCATCTTTTAATGCATAAACAATAAATGTACTTCTTCTTTTATTATTTACTGAAAAATCTTCAATTTCATTTTTAATAAATTGTTTAGTTTGTGAATAAATTTTCGTAAATAAAACTTCTTCATCATCTTGTATAATTTGAGATTTTAAATGATAATGACAAATATTAAATGCAGGTTCTGTATCATTACTAACAACAAATTTAATTTTCATATCTGATAATGATTCCATAAAAGAATATGCTGATTTTATGTCTAATTCTGGTATAGGTGCAACTTCACCTGGGAATCTCCAATTATCCATTTCCAAATGCATAATATATTTTCTATCCTGTTGGAAAATACCCTTTTTATGTCTTGTATGAAACCAACCTAATGATTTATAAAATCCAATTAATTGAATTGAACTTTCATCAATATCAATTTTAGAATCATCTTTAGTTTCAAGATAATGCCAAATAGTACTAATTTCATTTAAGACTTTTGGCATTAAATAATTAAAAAATGGGAAAATAGATCCTAATGCAATTGTTGTACATCCCCGTTCAATTGTTAAATATTGAATAGCACGTCTATGTAAAACTTTTCCAATACCTTGTCTTCTTTTAGCTTTTGAAACAACAATATATACAAATCTACCACATTTTTCAAATTCATCAACAACAACAGTAGCTATACCATGAATTATTCCTAATGATGCATTTCTAACAACAAATGATTTTTGGGTATCTTTATATTGTTCTGAAAAATACCAAATTTTCCCTAATCGTTCATCATCTAATAAATCATATATATCACCGATTGTACTTGTTTTAGTCATATTAAATGCAGATATATCTCTAATATAATCAAAACTTTCAACAACCCAAGGTTTTTCATTCCATCTTCGATTTTGAGCATCAATATCTGGTTCATCTAAACTTTGTCTATCATTTAAATTTTGACTAATTTGTTTCCGTAAAGTTATTGACATATCATTTAGTTGTGAACCAGTTTGTTTCATTATTTTACTATTGCTATGATTATTATTCTGTATTGAACCTTGTAAAGTATGACTATTAAAATCAGTTGTATTATTAGTGTTTAAAATATTTATATCATTTTGTGTGGTAACGCTAGAATCGGTATTAATACTATCATTTTGATTATTAGTCGAATTTTTTAGAACAAATCCGTTAGCATTGTTGCTAAAATTACTAGTAAAGCTATTTTTTCTATCATTATCTTTATATTGTGTATCAAATAAAGTTCCTGCTGATGATGATGATGATTCTGGTTCATTATAATCAACAAAATTAGAATTGCTAGAACTTTGATTAAACATTTCTTCATCCATATTTAACAGACTTGTTAAATCTGTACCATACATATTATGATCAAAATTTAATGTTGTTGGTGTTAATAATTTTGATAATGGTTTTGTAATTGTCGGTTTATCTAATAAGAAAGCAAATTGCCATTCTGAACCATCAAGATTATTAGAGAGTCCCATAACTACATCTTCTCGATTGTTTTCCTTTCTATGACATCCAGGTACCACACCCTTTGCCCGGAATTTATTTAATAATAATAATGGAACATATTTAATTGCATTATATGAATCACCATATGTACAAATAAAATTTGAAACAATAGGTTGATCATAGATAAAGTAATATGGAGAATCAACAGAAACCAAAACTAAATATTGATTGCTTTTATCCAATGATTGTGATATTTCTTTGAGTAAATCAACTTGGTAATTATTTCTACAAAGATCAATACCAAAAAAAATAACTAATGAAGAAAATTTTAGTTGATTTTTCACATACTTGCATAATTTTTCATTTGTATATTTTACATGTTCAATTGTACATTTTTGTTCTTTTGTTAATTCAACAAAATCTGATATTAACTTGGCATATGAAACATTCATTTCATGTATAAAAATCAATATTTTAGGTTTAATTGGTTCTTGTTTCGTATCCATGAAAAAGTATTTTTTTTGTATCAATTTTTGATTAAAGAATTTATCAATTGGAATTATTCCATCTAAATTTTTAATAAGAGTAATTGAATTTTTAAAAGCATCATCTGAAAGTTTTCTATGAGTATCAAGAAAAACATTATCTATATCAATTTTGGAATCAAACCATGATAATTTATTTAAAAATTCATTTATTCTTCCTAATGCAGTAATCAATATAGCTTGATAATTACCATAATCAAATAATCTATGTAAAAATTCTAAAGCTTCTAATTGATATTCCAATTTATTACAAACAACAACCATATCACAACGTGCATAAGCTATTGTCAAAACAGCAGCTTGTCCAATACCATATTTAACAAAAATATCTTGTAATTCTATATTTTCTGAGATTACTAATTTATCAAATTTTAATTTATCTCTTAATAACCCATCAACTACTTTAGGATTCATTGAAGCATTTAAATCATTGGTTAATGCATTTGGTATTAAAACAGTTGAAACTAATATTGAATCAACAACATCATGATCAATCATTTTTTTAAAAGGTAAACAATATTTTTTTTCAAATAATGAAAATTCATCTAACATCATTGGTCCTTCACCTATTATATCAATAAAACTTTTACCAATTCCTGGGAAGTGACCAGCACATGTTAGAATACCACCATTTTTTAAACCACAACCAAATGCACCACCATATTTATTAACTTCATCAACGGTAACACCAAAACTATTTAGTCCTATAACATCCATTACAACTTTTGAACAAATATCCAAACACGGGCCAAAAATCATATTAATTCCCATAGATCTTAATTCTATTGCGACTGCTTTACCTATATTAAAAATTAAAGAAAGATTACCAGTTGCAGCTAATGCTAAATGTGTCGGAAATCTAGTTAAATATTTGATGTGATGTAAACAATGTTCATACATTCGATCATCAACTGCTATAACAAGAGGTGTTTCAAAGTTTAAGGAATATGCGAAAGATTGTAAATCATTGATTAAACTTTTCAACTGATCGACATCTTTAAAATTAGGTGGTTGCAAAAGGAAACAATGAACATGGTGATCCCTGATAAGTTTTGCGGCATGTGAATCGGTGGTGAAATGTGTGCCCTGGAACCCAGCAAACAGAAGCTTGCCAATATCTTTGGCGCTCATCAAGGGATATATTGAGAGATGAATGGAAAGAAATAAGACGGTATGCCTGAAAGAAAGCAAATATCGTCGTAACAAATAGAGTAGTGAAGAAATGGTGTGTACGGCAGTATGCAGAGATATGCTTTCTGACGATTTCGTGCTCGCGGAGAAAAAACTGCCGAGAATGGCTGTGGGCCAGATACAGGGTTCAGCTGAAACTAGATACACAGAAATACACAGGCAGACATGGACGATAGAAACATCAATGCGTTCCGTTTTCGTTACCCATGCCCAGCAGCTTTTGCATCTGCAACGGCGTAAGCATAGTCAGGTTCATACCACCGGCCCCGGTCCCGGTCCCGGTCCCGTTCAGAGGAATCGGAATAGGTCCGTTGGTTCCTGTTTCTGCACTAGCTTGATTAACGGAGGTTCCAGTAACAGAAGTTCCTGTATTGCTATTGCTTTCAATACTCATGTTGCTTCCTTCTGTACCAATCATATCACCGTTTTTATTCCCTGAATTGAAATCGGTTTTTCTATCTTCGCTGTGATTGTTTTCAGTACCTGTTATACCAAGTGCTGTAGTCATGTGCAAAAGGGATTGCTGTCCATCAATTTTAAACAATTCTTGGGCTTTTTCTTTTATAGAAGCTGATCCAGATCCTAATCCCGATTCTTCATTCTTTTTCAGTTTTCCAGAATTATTAACATCATCATCCTTTTCTTTTTCGTTCTCTTGTACTCCTTCCTTTTCTTTATCATCCTTATTCATTGGAGTAAAACTAATTTGACTTTGTGTTGGTGTAGATGCTCGTGTTTGTGACATTAAAGTAGGAGTTGGTGTATTAACAGGTGTAGGAGTTGTAATATTATTACCATAAGATGAAGAAGTTGGTGTACTAATTTTATTTTGAATATTACCGCTTTCATTAACATTTCGACGACTCAATAACATCACTGGTGATTTGGGTTTATTTCTATATACATTAATATTCCCATTTTTCGTAACTTTATCCGCATTTAACCTCCCAATATTTTGTATTGATAAGGAAGGATTTGGTGAATTAATTGGCGTATTAACATTACTTCCTTTGTTCTGTTTACGTCCTTTCAATTTAATTGTATCATTAGTATTTCCTGGACTATCAACGGTTAAAGGACTAGTATTATTGGACAAATCATAATTAAATGAAGAAATAGTTCTCTTTAAATTGGTATTCATTGATGGCATAGTTGATGAAGTAGAATCAAAGCCAGAGCTCATATTAATATTTGTACTAGCATTATTATTAGTATTAGTAATATTATTTAGTTCTGAAGCATCCATTTGATTTATACTAACACCATCATATTCATTCCATAACCCAGGTAAATTTCTAACAACACCATCAATTAATGCTAAAGCTTCTTTCACAATACCAAAATTTTCAGAATTAAGTTTTAAAATCCATCTATAATCCATAATATATTCACGATAAACAGATGCTTCATCTGCATCTGAACTGGTAACATATAATAATGTTGCAAATATACCAATCAATGCAAAATTTCTTGGAGCACTACAATGCCAAAATGATTGCATATGTTCTGCATTTAATTCTCTAACAAATGAAATAGAAGCAGCTAATCTAGTCTTTGCTGCATTTCTACAAACTATGATTAATTGTGGTGATGGAGGTAATAATTTATTATCACCTATACCTCCTGAATTAGTTGGTGTAGAGTTTGCTGAAATAGCAGGACTAGTTGGTGATTGTGAATTCTTATTAGTTGAAGCTAAAGTTTGATTATATAATGCAGAAATAATTCTTCTATGTAATGTAATTTCAGCCGCAAAATATGATAATTGTAAATTTCCATTAGCATTAAATTGTTTAGGAAGAATGTTACCCATTTGTAAATTCTTTGGTAACGTATGATACCATTGTCTTAATTTCAATTGTAATGGTTTTGCATTTTTTAAAACATCTTCAACTTGAATAATTTCTTCTATTGCACGTGGTGTATAAAGAGTTGATTGAATTTCACTTAAAATAATAGAAAGTGAAACAGTATGTTTAAAAGATTCTTTACCAAGCTCAATATCAGGAGCTGCAAATTCAGAATTGATTTTATCAGTTGATTCATTTAAATTAGATATTCTTTCAGGAAAATCTTCATCATTTAATGGTTTAACTATCCAATTAACTGCATCATTAATATGTGAAGGTCTAGATTCAACTAATGAAGACCATTTATCTTGAACATAAACTGCCCACGCAAGTCTACGACGTAATCCTCTTTCCCATCTAGGTAATCTCCAAGTTGAACAATCTAATCCTAATCCCAATTCTTCAGCTAATGCAACAACTTGAGTACATAATAACCAATTATTTTGATTTGAAATTTGCATTTGAGTTTCTTCTCTTTCTAATGCTTTTTCCTTTTCTTTATCCTTTTTTTTTGATTTTTCAAAAGATTTTTTATTATCTTTAACATCTTCATTTATTTTCCAATCTTTATCATTATCTTTTTCTTTATTATTTATCATATTTAATGAATTTGAAGGACATAATGATTGACATTGTAATAATAATAAACCTGCTTGAACAGCACTTAACTTTGGTCGTTGAGTAATATCACCAAATGTACGTATTGCAAATCTATGTAATGAAAGTACATCAGGTTTTGGAAAATTAGCTAATTTGGGTTCATAATCCCACCATTGAATTGCTAATAAATAAACAGCTGCAAGTAATGATGCACCAAATTCTCTATGAGTACGTGCATATTTTTCAAGAAAAATTTTTTTATGTAAAACAGGGAAAGATGGATGAATCGTTCTAAAATAAAGATCAATTAAAATTTGACCATGAGGTGCAACATATTTTTCAACTGTATCTGAATCACGTTCAGATTGTTCATATAATAATTCACTAAAATCATCACGTAATAAAAATTGAATAGAATTAGCAACTTTCCTAATTGATTTAGTTTTATTAATTTGAAATTGGTCAATATTATCTAATGATACTTTATCAAGAAACAATGGATCATAAATTGATGTTGGACCAATATAAAATGAAGATCTTGGAAACTGTAAACTTAAAGTTTTTTTCAATAAAGAATGTCCTTGCATTGTTGAATAATCTTTAATTGGATGTGCATCACGAACAGGAATATTTGGAGGTGGTTCAATAGTTGGATCTTCAAATTTCATTCTTTTATTATCTCTTTCTGATGTTTGAACATTACGTTTCATTAAAGCAGTTTCATTAAAAGTACATTTAATACCTTTTTGTTGACATAATTTACATGAATGAAGTTCAGGTAACATAACACATTTAGTTTTCCTACGACGACAATGATCACATGGTCTAACTTTAGTACGTGGTTGAGGAGGTTCTATTTTTTTCTTTGATTTCGAAATATTCATATTTACAGTACTATCTTTTGTTGTAAATTGATTTAAATTTCCCATTTGTTTGTTAGGTAAAAAATTAGGAGACATTTGTAAATTCGTATTATTATTTAAGGAATTTGATAAATATGATTGTAAAGTTGATACATCTTGTGGTAAATTTTGAACATTTGGTACACCAGGTTGAATTGTAGCAGCATTAAACTGAGGATTGTAAAGTTTATTATTTGATAATTGTGTTTGAGCTTGTACTTGAGCTTGTGCTAACTGTAACAACTGATGTTGCAGAAGAGTTTGTTGATTTGCATTGAAATTCGGTATAAAAGATTGAAAATTATTGGAATCTGGCATACTTACAGAATTATTTGAGTTTGTTGATTGTTGAGTTGACTGTGAAGGCATTGAATTTTGATTTTGATTAATATTAAAAGTTGGATTTTGAGGTTGATTTTGATTCTGGTTTACTACTGTATTTGCATTTGCATTTGCATTTGAATTTTCAGATGGTGCTGAATTATTTCTATTAAATGATTGGTCCAAAGTATTTGGTGATTTTTGTTGCATTTGTTTCATATTTAGTAAATTCTGGGTTTCCAATAATAGATTTTGATAATGCTGTAATTGTAAAGAATAATCAACAGGTGATGAAACATTTGCAGTAATATTATTGTTGTTGCCATCTTTATTAGTATTATTGCCAGGAGTATCACCGTGGTTTCTAGTTGGTATTATTGTTTGGTTATTTTGCTTTGCAGATGACAGAAAAAAGCTCAAATTATTCATGTTATTGAGGGTATTCAAATTCCCCAATGTATTGTTAATATTATTCATTCCATTAAAACCTATCATCTGATTGATATTGTTCACTGGAGACAATGCATTTGATAAGACTGATGGGGAATCTATCTGTGCATTTTGTGAATCCAACAAGAAATTTAAATTGGAAGCATCCTCCCAGTTGGATAAGTCAAATGGAAACACAGAAGGTGTATTCAAAGATAATTTAGACGAAGGGTTGTTTGACGCAGATTGTGCCAAATCTGGACTAATGTTAGAGCCGCTGTTGTTATTGGTGTCAGCATGAGGGTTATTGTTATTGTTTTCATTGACGTTGTTAATATTTTCCATTGCGAAACAGTTTCAGAAATGAAGTTCCGGTCCCTGTGGCCCTATGGGTAAGTGATAAGCCTGCAATTCGGAATAAAAACACGCAAATGGCAAGCCATGAAGTAACCGATTCATGACATTGACCGAACCCAGCAACATATTATCTAGACAAAAAAAAACTCTCAACTTTCGCTCACTTACTTTTCGCTTTGCCTGTTTTGCTGGTTTTGTTTGGCTTAGCGGGCTGTCAAGGGGGAGAAAGGGGGAAGTACTACTGGCTGACACAGTTTCAGTGGTTTCTGTGTGAGTTTCTGTTTATGTGGGCTTTTCCCATTGGTGGCACTTTTGCCTGTGTTTAAAAGGTTTGTGTAAGGAAAGAAAGATATAAAAGATAATGTTGTCACGTGACATTACGCATACTTTTCGTATAGTGCAACATGTTTTTTTTTTTTCCATTTCCAAATTTTTCTCATTTTTATAATTTCCATGTTGGTTTTCTTCGATTTTTTTTTCTTTATTTAGTAGATAAGAAACTTTAACTTTATTTCTGTTCATCTTAAACTATCAGCTCTACGACATTTATACACGCTAATACATTAAAATTGCACAAAAATGCTTACTTTTTGCCCATATTGTTCAAACATGCTTATTATATCACGTTCAGATGAAACTGGATCAAATGCATTCACATGTTCTACTTGTCCATATGAATTTCCAATTGTTGGATTACAGATGTTTGAAAGAAAATATCTTCCGCGTAAACAAATTGATGATGTTTTAGGTGGTGCTGGTTCTTGGGATAATGTTGATCAAACAACTGCACAATGTCCACGAGAAGTATGTGGTAATAATAGAGCATATTTTTTCCAATTGCAAATACGATCTGCGGATGAACCTATGACTACATTTTATAAATGTACGAAATGTGCACATCAATGGAGAGAAAATTGAATTGAATTTTATTTTTTTGTTATATTCTATTTATCCTTTATAGATCTAAAAATAAGATTTAATTTATAAACTTATTAAAAAAAAAAAAAAATTTTTTTACTTTACTTTTCCTGAATAATATTTTTAGTCTTCGTCTTCAGAATCGTAAATAACAACAGAATCTTCACCCATTGGTTCTTCTTCTTTAATTAAACTACCTAATAAAGAACCACGTCTTGAAGCAGATATACTTAGACTTGGTCTAATATTATGCATACTTGAACGACGTATATCAATTGGTGGATTAAAAGAACCACTATCTCGTCTTATTGAACTAAATGCAGATATGGAAGATGAATTATTATTTGAAGATAAAGAATCATTGTTATTTATGTTAGAAATGTCATCATGTTCCAATCCACTCATTTTACGATGAGCATTAATTGGATTTGGATTTTGAATAACAAAACTTTTACTTTTTCTTTTACCACCAAATTTACCCGCTTTTGTGCTTTCACTTTTACTCTTTCTTCTTGCAGCGGTTGGAATTGTTGGATGCCCATGTTGATTTACTTGTAATAATTTATGATCTTTTGTTTCAATAAAAGGAGATGATGAAGAATGTTCATTCATTGAAGATAATGAATTTGTATTTGATGATGATCCTAATGATGATGGAACATTTAGCATTGGTATAGAAGTTGGATTTGAGCTTGATGATTCTTTTTCACCAAAACTACATAAAATACTTGCAGCTTCAAGTAATTGTGCTTGTTGATGTTTACTAATCAATAATTTTTTAGTTGATTGCCATTCTGCAGTATGTTCCCATAAATGTTTAGCTAAAGAAGTGATATGTTTATAACCTTTACCACAAGCTTCACATTTTAATTCCTCTTTTAATCTACCTGTTTCACCTTCACTGATTCGTCGAACAACAAATTCTCTAGATAAAATCGGGAATCCATTAGCATCTCTTTGAATGTTAGCTGGTAATAACTCATTTATATGAGTTTTCAAATCTTTAGCTAAAATTGATTTCCTTCGATTTGCTTCAGGAATAACTGTATTGTTTTGTTGTTTTTCTGTATTAAGGGATGGTACTGGTGTATGATTAGGAGTGGGATAATGGTTTTTATTAATATTTGCATTTGATTTTGCATTTATATCTGATATCTCCGATGATGGAGAAGCTTCTAAAACAGATGGATCGAAAAGATTTTCTTGTTGATGAATACCAGGTGGATTTGTAACAGTATAGTTTCTAAATTGAATGTTATTATTAGTATATACGATATTAGTATTGTCATTTTCTATAGCATTTTTATTAGAAGGACTGTCCACTCCTTCATTGTTGGAATAATCAGAAGGAGGAGAATTTGGAGAATGTGGAGAACGGTAGGTTTTCATTTCATTATCTGGAATTTTCAAATCGTGATTAGAAGGTGAATATTGTAAGTGGTGCGAGGTGTTCATATTATTGAGTGTCGAGACAGAAGTTGAAGAAACCATGGGCTTAGTTGAGCGTCTTGTTTATAGTATTGTGTCGCAGGGAGAGTTGTGTTGCAAAGACAAGACCAGATCGAAGGAAGAGAACGGAATAGTCAGGGCGGGGATAAGCGGAGGGAGACCGGGGACAAAGAAACAAAGAAAAGAAGAGGAAAACGAGTCAGACCAGCATCAGAATGGAGTGGAAAGAAAATAAAGATGGCCCAATGAAAAAAAAAAATTCGGGTAATCAACGTAATCGGAAAGAACAAAAGAATTTTCACGTTTTTCGCGCGCGAAAGGTGGAAAAAAAGTTTTCTGCGGGGCGAGGAGGCTCGTCGTTTTGTCGTTTTGAGGTTTTGTGGCGTGCTGTGTCACGTGACCGGCACGTGACCGGCCGCGACAGGTGCTGTGTCGCGCTACGACAGGCTGGCTGTCGCGCAGTCCTCCCTGTGCAATTACCCGTTTGGGAAAACAATAAACACTCCGTGTGTCAGTTCTTCAGTTTTCTATCTGCCCCTCTGTATCGCAATCTGATCTATCATATAAGCTTTCTCTATCTCCAGCTATTATGTATGTGTCAGTTGTTCTGATTCATCGTCTAGTACCTGTCTCCTTCCAGTAAACCTCATATACACATTAGGTCAGCATGGACAACCTCAATAACCTCACTAAGGATCAATTAGTAAACCATATCCACAAAATGCAGGCTGATTTCGAAGAATTTTATCAGCATTCATCGCAGGTGGACAATTTATTACAACAACAACTGAGTACTTGCACGCGGCAAATTATAGAAAAGGATACTATAATCAAGGACATGGATTCACAATTATCACATCTACAGTCACTCCAATTAAAGATAACTTCATTAGAAATAGAAAATGATTTGCTTGAATCTACACTAAGGATGTACCAATCACAACTTGAATCCTCAATAGAAAAACACAATGAATGTATTGAAAAAATTGCGTTTTTGGAAAATGAAATAGATTGTTTTAATTCTGCCATAAAGCATACAGAACAAAATTATCAAAAAACAGATTATGAAAATTTACATCTTCAAAATTCAAATTGCGAACAGGAATGGTTTGAAAAAGAGAAATCATGGAACGAAAAACTAAATAAAGTACAACTTGACCTTGATGTTTTACAAAAATCTAAATCTGAATTAGAAAATAAACTTGAACATCATTTAAAATCCAAAATTCATCAATCTCAAAATAACACAGAAAAAGATACAGAGATAAATGATTTAAAAGAAAAACAAAAACGGCTTATATCTGCAATGCAACAAAGTAAGCAAGAAAAGAAAGTACTTGCCATTAAACTGAAAAAACTTAGTGCAAAGTACAAAAAATACCATCAAATTGCTACTTTAGTTAGACTTAAAAAACAGGGACTTGTCAGAGCGTATACCACCCCTGCATTAAAACCACTGACATAAAAACATTCGGAGCTATTCATATATATATATATATATATATATATTAACAGGTTAATCATTTTAAAATATATGCTATATAATATTTGGTATAAAACAGTAATTTAATACAACTAATTGGGTTAACTTTATGATTTTCTTACGTAACATTTTTTTTTGTGAACCAAATCAATTATTCAAAATAGGTGAGAAAAATTTCAACAAGAAAACTGATCAATCTAAATCTCAAACCTTTTTTTTTTTTGTTCCATAATATACTCAATAACTAATATAACTATTATAACCTCCCCATTGAATAAATGCAATCGCTTCCAAAAAAACCAATTTCAACTGGAAGTGATTCCAATTCTAACAAATCAGCAAAGAGTAACAACCAATCAAGATTGACTTCAAATAATCCAACGTTTAAACGTACTAAACTTTATAATTCTCGTCAAATTCGTACACAACTTCAAGATGATGCATTTACAAATCCACCAAAAGGGGCAACAACATCTCAACAAATTCGTAAAATGTTAAACAATGGTTCTATGATTCCTAATAAATTAAACATTCCTGATTTTTTAAAAGCTAGAGAATTTGAAATTAGGGCATTAGATTCAGCAATGGTGAAATCAAAAACTTCTGGTGCTTCAAGAGTATTTCAAGCCTTACCACGTACATTACGTAGAAGAACTGCCAGTCATAATGTTCGTCGTATACCTAAAAGAATGAGACGAAAAGCATTGCGTGAAATGGGCTTACAATTAAAACCAAATGGTGATAATGTTATGGTAGGTACTAAAGGTGTTACTGCTAATGGTAAGCCAATTAAAACTAAACTTGGACGTGGTAGGTCTAGATGGGAATTGATTAGAAAAATAAAGTTATTAAAATATGCAGCACGATGGAAGATAAAAGGTAAATTACCAAATTCTCAATGGGTTAGTTATTCACAAATTAATTTGAGAAAAAAATTAAAATTAATGAAAAAGGATTTAAATAATTTATCTCCAATTGAAGATCAAGATTTTAAACATAATAATGAAACTGTTAAATTAGATACTTTAAAAATTAAAAATTTATCACAAACTTTACATAATAGATTAGGTTCTTATGATAATACATCAGTTAATAAATTATCTAAAATTGCTAAAATTAATTGTGTTCAATATGCAACTAGACAAAAAAATTTTAAATGGTTACCAACACATATATGGCATGCAAAACGTTCCAAAATGATGAAAAGATGGGAATGGACTATTCCTAATGAACCAACTCAAAGATGTTATAGAAGTACAAGTAGATCAGCAAGAATTAAAGGTGCAATTGCTTTTGATACTTCATATATTGGATCATTTATTATAAATGTTTATAAGAATGAATTAATTGATGATGTTCAAAATTATATTTCACAAATTACAAAAAACAAAGTCAATTATAAAAAATGTATATCCAAGGGAATATCATGGGATGGATATGTTTATAATATTGAAGAATCACAAGATCCAATTGGTAGAATGACATTAATATTTGTTAAATCTGATAATGGATTTAAAATTTTAGCTAGATTACATCCATCCATTTATTCTATTGTTTTCAATCAAATTGTTACTAAGTTTGATCATATTGAAAATATATCAATTCATGATTGTAAATATTCAATTGGATCAATAGATTTAACTGGTCCAAAAAGTATTACTGCATTACAATCAATTTTTTATAATAAAGAAGGAAATGAACAATTTAAAAAATTTATGAGTTTGCATAAATTAAATGATATTACAAGTATTCCTGAAGGAACAGTATTGACGTTTGATGTTTATGATCCAAGATTTAGAACAAAGCCTATTCTTCCCACAAAACCTAAATTATCATATGATGAACAGTTAGATTTATTGATCTCTTTGAAAAATAGCAAAATTGAATTAAATGATAGCCTTCTTGATTTTAATTCCCGTTCAAAATGTTATGATAATCAATTGAGTCTTAAAGAATTAGGTAAAAGACGAAACTTGCACCCAGGTGAAGCTATTCCAGTTAAAGAAAATGATGCATTAATTAATATCATGCTAATTAAATCCTATGAACAATGGACAGTATTATTACCATGGTTTTGGATAGTTCCATTTTGGCATACTTTAACACGTGTTCCACATGTCAAGTTTGGAGGTTTCAAACAAATTGAACAATTAAGGCTTGAACGTGGTGTTTTGGGATGGTCAGATATGGTGTTTTCGACAAATGGATTTGTTCAATGTGAATTAGAAAGAGAAGAAGCTGAAAGGAAATGGAATAAAAGACCAAAATCAAAAAGAATTGAATATTCTAAACTAAAAATAAATAATGAACAATTAGGGGAATTGTTATCACCATTTGGATTGGATTGGAGAGGATTACAAACCTTAAGAATGACCGTTAAGAAATTAATTCATGATGATAAATTAAAAAATAAAATAACTAAAAGGGTAATAACTGATGAAAAGATGAATATTATTCCACAATCAATTTCTGATATAACAGTTCTTATTAAAGCTATACAATCTGCTGAAAAACAATCAAAAAATAGAAACATGCATTCTTTTTTATTGAAACACAAACCAATATCATTATATGATGAAAATAATCAATCAATTATTGATTTTTCTACAGTTTCTTTTAATATTCCTGACCTTCCAACACTTCCAATAGTTGCAATTAATTTAACATGTATTGGAAAAGGTAATATTAAACCTCATGCACGTATTTATGAGATTGAAGACGATATAGAATCTATTTGGAATCAAGTTTCTAGTGGTGAAGTCAAGAATATTAGGGGGAATAATGCACGAGTTGGATCAATGTCAGATTTTTCAGAATACATTCCAAAAATTCAAAATTTAGTTGGTTTAGTAAGCAGTGCAACATTCAATTTAGTTGATGGAAAATCTACTGGTATTGGATTTGTTGATGCAGACACGATAAAAAATGCTAGTTCTTCTGTTTTTCTTGTTCGTAACGTAGCAAGTACGTCTTATTCATTGATGAATTGGAAACGTGTAGATTTAACTAAATAGATAAACTTTGGGATAATTTTGTAAAAATTAATAAAAAAAAATGACCAGTCATACTTGAACTTTTAAATCTTTTTCACTTCTATTCCAACCGTAAACTGTCTTTGCATACTTTCAATGAAGTTCCCGTCTTCTATATACTGTATATTTTTGTCTTTTTTAATGATATCGGCCCGTCTTGATGATAATGCTATCAAACCTATACCGCGAGACATTATCGGGCTATTCAAAAGATCAAGAAATGTAAACAAACCAATGTTTTCACTTTAAAAAAAAATTGTACAAAGGATTCACTTGAGATCTAAAGGGAAAATACATCACAAATACATATGCATACACCAACACGGAAGTCTAGTAACTTTGGAAGAGTGAACAGCGGCACAAGTTCAACGGGGTTACGTTCCTCATCAATAAATAATCAACGGTCAATTTCTGAACGTGCACTTTCATACAAAAATTGCAATAATAATGATACAAACGATAGTTATATTTATAGTGTTAACAGTTCTCCTAAATCAAAACCACTTCCACGTACAGCATCTAAAACGGCATCTAGAGCTGCATCTAGAGCCACTTCAAGATCACTTTTTCAACAACCACCAACAATAAATACAGCAACATCAACACCACATCGAAAATCATTCTCTAGAAGCACTTCAAGATCATCATCTAGACTTTCGTTGTCTTCAATGGCTTCAACATCAGCAAGTTGTTCTAGAATTCCAAGTACTACTATATATATGGATTCACCTTTATCAATTCATACAATTGGTAATGAACCTCAAATAAATCATTCAAGAATTAAAGTTACTGTTAGACCGAGACCATTCGATTATAATGATACAACTGATTTATCTACGCCTTGGAATTTAGATTTTGATAATTCACAAATACTTCATCCTGATTTAGGATGTTTCCAATATGATCATGTTTTTTCAACTGAAGATTGTACTGAAAACGTTTTTGAAATAATGGCAGCACCAGTTATTGAAAAGTGTCTACGTGGATACAATGGTACTATTTTTGCATACGGTATGACTGGATCTGGTAAAACATATTCAATGAGAGGTGTATTACAAAATTCTGTTTCATTGCTATTTCAGAATGTTAATAAAGAAAATAACAATGTTTTAGAAAGTCCAAATAATGATCATATGGATGAGGATATAAAACCTTGGGGAGATGAAAATGTTTTTCAAGATGATACTATTTTAGTTACGGATGAGAATAGAGTAAAATATATTACATGTTCGATACTGGAAATATATAATGAAAAATTGAAAGATTTGTTATCATCTGAAAATCCGATAAAGAATAATTCCCATAGAAGTACAAATTCAAGCAATGATTTGAAAATTATTGATGATAACAAGTTCGGTATTCAAGTATATGGCTTGAAAGAAGTTAAAGTCTCTTCTCCTGATCAATTATTAGATTTAATTAATCAAGGAGAAAGTTTAAGATGTATTGATTCCACAGATTATAATTATACTTCTTCACGTTCACATTTTATAGTTATGTTGAAGGTATTCATGGAAGATAATAAAGGTACTGAGATTGTATCAGTTTTAAATTTTTGTGATTTAGCCGGAAGTGAAAGGGCTACATCACATGCAGATAGAAGAAAAGAAGGTGGGTATATTAATAAATCATTATTAGCATTGGGTACGGTTATAACAAAACTTTCAGAAAATAATGGAAATTCAAATGCCCATATACCATATAGAAATTCCAAATTAACAAGATTATTACAACCTTCACTTAGTGGAGGATCAATGGTTTCGATTTTATGTACTATACAAATGGGAAGTAATGTTGTTGGAGAAACTACAAATACTTTAAGATTTGGTAGTCGAGCCAAGAATGTTTTGCTTAATATTAAAAAGAATGCAAGTGAAATTGATACAAGTAAATTAGCTCAAGAAAATGAATCATTGAAATTAGAAATACTTGAACTGAGAACAATATTAGCAAGTACACAGAATGGTACTTGTAGTGGTATTAATAATATTACGAATGAAATAGAGAAAGAATTAAGCGGAGGAGATGTAATCAAGGATGATTTATATTATGAGATTGTTGCAGAAAACAACATTCTTAACGAACAAGTTGAACACTTAAAACGATTACAAATTGAAGACAACATAATACGATCACAACGATGTGATGATGATTTGAATAATTTGAATGAATTGTTAAATGGACTAATTCTGGATTCAGTCACGAGAAGTAAAAGTTCTGATATTTTGAGTCGACTGAGTAGAGGGCTACGAGAATACGACAGTCGATTCAACGAAATTGAATCGTATGTGGGCCATTTAGAGAACCGGATCCGAGTATCTGAAATCGAGCTGGCCAGACACAAACAACAAGAAGCAGGTGGAGTGCTCAACACGGTGGCCAGCATGACGGACACGATGATGAGAAGCACGGGGACCTTGCAAGAGGAGCTTGTGGACGAGCTGCGAGAGGAGCTGGCTGAGCTGAAAAGCAGCATGCAACGCAAGGACGCCATGATCCGGGCATTGCAACGGGCGGGAAACCCTGGTGTGTAAAGAAAGAGCAAAGAACAAGGAATAAGCAAAACGAAACCACCCAAACCAAGCAAATACGAAACATGATGCTGAAATGCCACAAAGGGAAAAACAGCCCGCGCGGTGCTGAAAAGGCGTGTTGAGTGTGTTGAGTGTGTTGTTCTGTTGTTGCCGGTGTTGTCTGTGTGTCTGGTGGGTTTGCACAAGGTATTGTGGCAGTCTGGATCTCTCGTGGCTCCGTGGCCTCTCTCTGTCTGTCTGCCGTCTCTATACCCTTCGTCACGTCTCCACTGGTGCTCTCCGGCACGCAATTAGTACTTTCCTATACTATCTCTATACATAGAAACAAATCAAATTAAAATAAAATAAAATAAAATAAGCTAAAATTAGACATTATTAAGCAAAAAACTCATAAATATATTCTGAAACATAGAAAATTATTACAAAAATGTCAGATAATCCATACATGACTTCCCTTAATGGTGGTGGATCGGCCACTACCGAAGAGTTTGATGCCAAATCTTATTTTGATAAAGAAAAAGATTTGTTAACTTCTGCTTCTTCAGCTGAAAAAATGAGATCTTCAATGTCTTCTAAATACTGTACTATGTCTGTGAATGATATTGTGAATCAGCTTGATACTAATCCAAAAAGTGGATTGTCTAATCTGCAAGATATTTCTTACCGTCGTTCAGTTCATGGTTTAAATGAATTGGATTCTGATGAAGAAGAATCTTTACTTTGGAAATTCTTTGAAACGTTTTATTCTGATCCAATGATTATGCTTTTAATTGGTTCTGCTGTTATATCCTTTTTAATGGGAAATATTGATGATGCTGTATCAATTACTGCAGCCATTGTTATTGTTGTTACAGTTGGTTTTGTTCAAGAATATAGATCTGAAAAATCCCTTGAAGCACTTAATAAATTAGTTCCTGAAATGGCTCATTTAACACGTAATAATGCAACTGAAACTGTTTTAGCAAGTCATTTAGTTCCTGGTGATTTGATTCATTTTAGTGTTGGTGATCGTATCCCTGCAGATGTTCGTTTAACAGAATCAGTCCATTTAACAATTGATGAAAGTAATTTAACTGGTGAAACTAAACCTTCAAAGAAAAATATTGATGTTGTTTCAAATTCAAATACCTCAATTAATGAACGTTCAAATATTGCATTCATGGGAACTTTAGTTAGAGAAGGTCATGGTTCTGGTATTGTTGTTGCTACCGCTAAAGAAACTGCTTTTGGTTCTGTTTTTGATATGATGTCAAGTATTGAAAAACCGAAAACTCCACTTCAAAATGCAATGGATAAATTGGGTGGTCAATTATCTGCTTTCAGTTTTGCCGTTATTGGTGTTATTGGTTTAATTGGTCTTTTTCAAGGTAGATCTTGGTTAGATGTTTTCCAAATTTCAGTTTCTTTAGCAGTTGCTGCAATTCCTGAAGGTTTACCGATTATCGTTACTGTTACTCTTGCATTAGGTGTTTTAAGAATGGCAAAACAAAAAGCAATTGTTAAGAGATTACCTTCTGTTGAAACTTTAGGTTCTGTTAATGTTATTTGTTCTGATAAAACTGGTACTTTAACTCAAAATCATATGACTGTAAACAAAATTTGGACACCTTCAATGGAATCAAAACCAATTGTTTTCCAAGATTCTCATTTAAGTTATGCAACACATTCTAATGTACTTAAAGATATTTCAAATGATGTTAAAATTTTAATGAATATTGGTTGTTTATGTAATAACTCTAAATATTCAGTTGAAAAAGAAAAATTTCAAGGTAACCCAACAGATATTGCAATTATTGAATCATTAAAAAATTTTGGATTATATGATATAAGAGATAGTGTTGTCAGAGTCATTGAACTACCATTTGCATCTTCTAGAAAATACATGGCTGTTTCTTGTGGTACTGGTAAAAATGTTGAAACTTATGCAAAGGGTGCAATAGAAAAAATATTATCACTTTGTAAAAGTTATTATAATAAAAATGGTGATATTGTTAAATTAACTCCTGATATTATAAAATCAATTAATGAATCTGTTAATGCTTTTTCTGATGATGGTTTAAGAGTTTTAGCTTTTGCTAAATCAAGTAAATCTTTTGAAGATGAACCAAAAGATTTAATCTTTTGTGGTTTAATGGGTATGAATGATCCTCCAAGACCTCAAATTAAATCTTCTATTCAATCATTAATTAGAGGTGGTGTTCATATCATTATGATTACCGGTGATTCAGAAAAGACTGCTATGAGTATTGCACAACAAATTGGTATGCCAATCAATCCAAATTGTGTCTTAACAGGTGATAAATTAGATGAAATGAATGAAATTGAACTTTCTAATGCTATTCAAAATGTTACAATTTTTGCTAGAACTAATCCAGAACATAAACTTAAAATTGTTAAAGCTCTTCAAATGAGAGGTGATATTGTGGCAATGACAGGTGATGGTGTAAATGATGCTCCTGCACTAAAATTAGCTGATATTGGTATTGCTATGGGATTAAATGGTACTGATGTTGCAAAAGAAGCTGCAGATATGGTTCTTACTGATGATGATTTTAGTACTATTCTGCAAGCAATTAAAGAAGGTAAAGGTATTTTTAATAATATTCAAAGTTTCTTAACATTTCAACTTTCAACTTCTGTTGCTGCATTATCTTTAGTTGCATTAGCTACATTATTTAATTTACCAAATCCATTAAATGCTATGCAAATTCTTTGGATTAATATTATTATGGATGGTCCACCAGCTCAATCTTTAGGTGTTGAACCAGTTGATGAAGAGGTTATGAATAAACCTCCAAGAAAGAGAAATGATAATGTTCTTACTATGCAAGTTATTAAACGTGTTTTACAAAGTTCAATTTTTGTTATTATTGGTACTATGTTTGTTTATATGCGTGAAATGGGTGATTCAATTACTCGTAGAGATACAACTATGACTTTTACATGTTTTGTTTTATTTGATATGTTTAACGCACTCTCGTGTCGTTCCGTTTCTAAATCAACATTTGAATTAGGACTATCAAATAAAATGTTTAATTTTGCAGTCGGTGGTTCTTTGATTGGACAGTTGTGTGCTATTTATGTTCCATTTTTCCAAGAAATTTTCCAAACAGAAACATTGTCATTTGGTGATTTGTGTTATTTAATCATGATCAGTAGTTCTGTATGGATTGCCGATGAAATTAGGAAATATTTTGCCAGAAAAAATAATTCTTTTGTATCATCTGGTTACAGTAACTTTGTTTAAAATAATAAATAATTAATTAATTAAAGTTCTATTTTTAATTTAGTTCAATTCATAAAAAAAAATAAAAACAAGTGTATATAAATATATGTTACATGCAGTATTAAAGATCTTATTGCATTAATTTTAAAGTTAATGCTTCTAAATCGTCAATAGTTTCAGGTTGTTCGTACTCAACAACACCTTCATCATTAGAATCTCTTTCTTTGTATTTGTCAGATTCAAACCATTTCTTTTGTTTCTTCTTTTCAGGTTCTTCATCATCACTTGATTCTAAGTCTTTATCGAGATTAGCAACTTCTTCATTGTCACTTTCATCAAGACTTCCAAGAGTTGCAACATATGGACCTTCATCTTCACTTCCTTCAGAATAGTCACCATTCATATGTCTTTCAAGTTCCTTCCGTCTACGTTTCTTTTCAGTACGTTTGTCCTTTGCAACTCCTTTATCTACTTCATCTTCTTTTGACATTTTTTCTCTTTCTGTGAATAAAAATTCTGATTTAACCTTTGATGGTCCTTCTTTAAGGAAGGTTTCTTCATCATCAAGTTCATAAACAGGATGAGAATTACCTTCTTCATCAAAAACTAATTTAGAACCTCTTTCGTTTTTCATTGCAGTTAACTTTCTTGAAAGCGCCTTTTTCATTGCTCTTTTTGATGTATTTATTTCAAGTTCTGGTAAATCTTCTGTTATCACTTCATTGTCTTTACGTTTAACAGTCAAAAAATCTTCATCTTCATCATCTGAATTTGCTCCATTAAGTTCAGAATTAAGCTGCATATAATGTTCACTTAAAACATTTTGATTCTTTCTTTCAAACATCTTATCGTATTTAGTTCTGACTTTCTTTACATTATCTATAACTTCACCGTCTTCATTAGCTTTTGCTAATGATTTTAGTTTTCTATTTTCATTTTTCTTTTCTTTAAGTTTTAATCTTGCTTCATCATCTAAATCATCAATCGATTTTTTCGGTAATTTTAATTTAGGCATTCCTGGTAAACCTAAACTTGCAGCAAATAAATCTAATGGTAATTGATCTATTTTAAAAACAGATTTATTTTTTTGAATAATAACACTCTTACAATATGAAATAAAAGCTTTTTGTGCAAGATATTTAAGTTCGGCGCTGTTAAAACATAAACTTTGGATTTGAGGTTGAATATTTTTCTTTTTAGAACCTTTTATATTTAACTTTTTAGCTTCAATTTTCTTGGCGGTTAATTGTGCTGCAAATCCTTCTTCTTCACTTGGCATTAACATTAACATGGCTTTACCTTGACGACCAAAACGTGCACAACGACCAACACGATGAACATAAGTTGAGACATCTTCTGGACAATCTAATTGAATAACCCAATCAATTGCTGGGAAATCTAAACCACGGGCAACAACATCAGTTGCAAACAAACAACAATTTTTACTTTGTGTAAATTTGACTGAAGTTTCTAGTCTAGCCTTTTGTTTTTGACGTCCATGTAATTTCATTAATGGAATACCTGGTTGTAATTTCCTAAAAATTTCATAAATGAAATGAACTTGTTTAGATGAACTCACAAAGACAAGAATTTTCGATTGTAAATGAGATTTAATAAAACTCCATAATAAACTTAATTTTTCTTGCAGTGGGACGATAACATAACTTTGTTCTAAACTTTCTGGTAATGATACTTCTTCACCACCACGACCACCATTTGCTAAATTAGCATTTACATATTTAGGATCAACCATGGATAATCTTGCTAAATCACCAACACTTTTTGTTTGAGTTGCTGAAAAAAGTAATGTTTGTCTGCTTGCAGGTAACTGACCTAAAATTGCATCGATAGTTTTCTTAAAACCCATATCTAAAATTCTATCCGCTTCATCAAGGACTAACATTTGTAAATTATCAGTTTGTAATGTTGCACTTTCATCCATATGTTGTAATAATCTTCCTGGAGTACCGATTAGGATATTGACACGTCCAACACGATCTTTTTCATAACTATAATCTTTACCACCTATAACTAAACCTGCACTTAGTTGTGTAAATTTACCGATTTTAAGTAAAACTTCATAAATTTGAACAGCCAATTCTCTGGTTGGTGTTATTATTAATGCACCTAATCCATCCATATCACTCCAAGATTCCAAGATTAATTTCTCTACAACTGGAATGAGGAATGATAAGGTTTTACCAGATCCTGTTTTTGCAGCTGCAAGAATATCATGACCTTTTAAACATTCTGGAATTGCTAATTTTTGAATTTCAGTTAATTTAACAAAACCTGCACGATCTAAACCTTTTAATAAACCTGCAGATAACGGTAATTCATTGAAATTTGTAAAAGTTTTATATTCTTCAGGTGTTATATCAGCAATTCTTTGTTTGATTTCTTCAAGGGATTCTTTTTCGTGTTGATTTCTTTTTTTTTTATCTTGTCTAGATACTGTCTTTGACTTCTTCACCATTGTTGTTAGACGTTTTCTCATCCTATAAAAACTTTGTCTGAACAAAAAAAAAATATCAAGCATATCTTTTATTTACTCAAGAGCAAAATTTTTTTTCATGAAACTTCATTCTGCGAGCACAGCCTCAAAAAATATAATAAGTGAAAAATTGCAACTCTTCTCAAATGTATGTAAACATAAGCCATACTTATAGATGTAGTTTCATGTAAGCTTTCGGACTAAAAACTATAAATCCAAAACGAGTAAAGAGGAGAAATAGTTCTATTTAATATTTTTTGATTTTTACTAAACTAAATTAGCATACCTATAAAGAAAAATGTGGAAACGTGTTTAGACACTAAAAACAGTTCGCAGTTTGATCGGTTAATAAAAAACTTTTTACTTATTAGTTTGATTTTAATCTAATTTCAGTAAAAGATAAGACATTGCAAACTTTATACTTCTTACACACTATTTTACAACTTTCTTGCCATACTATGCATTCTTTTGTTAAGATTTCCCTTTTCCTGTTCTTCAACAGCAGTTATACGTTTACCCAAAACGGTATTGGAAAAATCAAAATCTGGTTCAATCACACAAAATGGATCTTCTAACAACATTTGAGCAGTAGGTCTTTTTGTAGCATCAATTTGAAAGCAACGTTGCATGAAATTTTTACTGCAACGTGACATTTCCCTTCTAATTTCTTTTTTGATAGGTGGAGCTTCTTTTTCTTTACCAATTTTATACAAAACACCTTCACCTTCATATTTACTCCAAGGTCTTTCACCTGTAAACATTTCTAGTACAACACATCCCAGTGCCCAAATATCAACTTTTGCATTATATCCAGTGCCATTTATATCATTAATAATTTCAGGTGCCATCCAGAATATTGTACCTTGAAAATTCAATTTTGATTGGGATGTATAGATATCTTTAGCTCTTTTACTAATACCAAAATCACTAATTTTCAAAATTCCATCTGGTTCTAATAATAAATTATCAGCTTTTAAATCTCTATGTAAAATTCCTTTACAATGAATATAATTCAAACCTTCTAATGCTTGTTCGGTAAGATATTTAACAACAGATTCTTCAAACTTTCCGTATTTTCTAAGTAAATGGCCAATTGAACCACCAGAAACATATTCAAGAAATATGCTATAAGTTGTATCTTTAATTTCAAATCCTAAATATTGAACAATATTAATATGATCTAAATCTTTCAAAGAATCAACTTCTGCTTTAAATGTATCAACAATATCATTTGTTTCTTTAAGATTCAAAAATTTATGATTGATACACATTTGTTTTACTGCAATCAAATCACCGGTAGTAACATTCATTGCAACATAAACTCTACCAAATTTACCAATACCTATAATTTCACCCTTAATCCATGCAAATTCAAGAAACTCTCCATTTTTACCTCTTCTGGGGATGACTTTTTTGTTTTTAGAATCTAATTTAACCTCAACCACTTTTTGACCCCACATCTTTGTACTCTTTCTTCTAAGCAAAGAAGCATCTGATTTGTTATTAAATATTTTTGCATTATTATTAATATTGGTAATAGAAACTTTACGTTCCCTTTCACCAGTTTGAGCTTTCTTGTCTATTGGTAATCTATAAGACCCTCTACGACTTGCTTCTTGTGCAATAATTCTAATACTTTTCATTCTACCAATCCCTAATCCATTTTCAGGTGCTTCATTAATAATCAAACTATCTAAATCCGCCTTTGGGAAGAAAACTTCTAAATTGTTATACAAAACTTCAGGTGGTGGTCTGATATCTAATGAGCTTGCTAATGAAGATGTTGATGGTGATTCTGAGTCTTGTGTATCATCATCAATACTTTTAGTAATACTATTACAATCAATAAAATTATCAATACTTGAACCATCATCACTGTATACCACATTGGATTTATTCAATTCAGGTTTTTTAAAGTTAATAAAGTTTGGAACATTATGAAGCTCACCAGCTTCAGATTCAATAATATCATCCAAATTTGTAAACCCCTGATCTGTACGTTGTTCACTATCTTCTGGTTTGATCTGTTCTTTCGTATCCTTTGATGACTTCAAACCCTTCGGACGCTTTTGAAATAATTCAAATGTACTACCATCACTATCTTCATCACTTGATTCAATTTTCTTCATCTTTTTACTTTTGGATTTTCTTGTTAGTTTTAGATCCGTATTCTTTGGCTTTTTCGCAAATAATCCAAATTCATTATCACTATCACTAGCACCATCAGTTGCTTCATCATTATTACAATCATCATTATTATCACAAGATAAACCATCTTCAGATTCAAAATTCGCAAAAGATACTTTGTTTTCAGAAAATGGATCAACGCTAACACCACTGCTTGAACTTCTTGTACTGAACATACTTCCTTGTGTATTTGACCTTTTTAATGAACGTAAACTATTAGAAACCATGAATTTTTTCTTTTGACTTCTACTTGATCTTGAAATAGTAGAGCCTACAATTAAAGATTTATCTCCAGATTGTGATAATGGTAAAAGTGGTGGGCTTGATGGTGGTGGTGGTGGTTGTCTTTGAGCAACTAATGATTTATTTATATTGAATGGAGATGAGCGTTTATTATCAAAATCAACATGCGGTTTTTGAGGAGGTATGACTTTAAATGAACTTTTCAATTTAGAACTGTTTAATGTTGGAGTAGGCATTTGACTCATCGTCATAACTGTTTTGGATGATGATCTGGATATAATATTTGTTGCATTTGGTGATGTTGATGCAGCTGTTCCTGAACCTAAACTAACTTTACTTGTTTTTCTTGACAGGCTTGGTATTGAAGATACAGTTGTACCTTCTGCAGATAGTGACGAATGAGTAATTGAAGCAGCTCTAGTTAATGAAGGTTTTCTTTCCATTGCATCTTTCACATTCCAATAATCAGTTGATGAATCTTTCCTAACTGAAATCAAATGTTGTGGTGTTGGTAAATATCTATCATAACTTGAATCTGAATTAATTGAATTTGTATATGATGAGGTAGTGTATAATGAAGTTTCTTCCATTCTATCTGTATGTTGAGGGTTATGATGATTAGTTGAATTATGAACACCATTTTTATTAGGTAGTAAAGTATTTTCTGTAACTTTTAGTTTATCATCAGATTTTATATAAAATACTAGTGTAATACTTTGTGAAATATTATGTAAACTATCCCAAATGTTCTGCAAGACTTTCTTGTCTAACTTCTTACCCAATTTATCCTTTGTTAAACCAATCTCAGTTATATAAAATTGAACTTCCCCTTTAATACGTAAAGTGTTAGAAACGTGAGTAATGAATCTTGATAAAGTTTGAATACTTGATATATCAATAAATTTATAATCGATAAAATTCAAAGTAATTAAGATTTTGACTGATGTTTTATTCATCTTAGGTAAAAATTTGGAACTAACGTTGATATCTTTCATATTATATAAGCTCGATTCTTTAGATAATGATGCATTACTGTTGGATTGTGAAGGAGCATTATAAAATAAATTTGAGCTTGGATCTTCCTTACTTGTCGGAGTATTAGCATTAACTGAAATCGATGGATATTTAACGGGCGGAGGATTTTTGAAAATAAATTCATATTTGGAATCATTTATAGGTGATGAGATTGGAGGTAAATTTTGATGTTTTGATTCAATTGGCGTTCCTGTAGCCGTTGTTATCGTAGTTGGAGTTTGTATAGATGTAGAAGATACCGTTTTAATTGATGAAGTTGATGATTTTTTCTTATTTTCATTATCTTGTGAATGTAAATTAGATGTGGTCACAACAGGAATAGTTTGACCAGATGGGCTTGGCTTTTTTCCAACTGGGCCAATTTTTTCAAAACTTCCACTATGTCCATCCCAATCATCCCATGAGTTCATTGAACTTTTACGATTACTAAATGATTTCGTACTTATATCACGTGGATACTTGATTGACTTCGAACCTAATTTAACAAATGATCGGACTTTACGTGTTGATGAAGAAGCAGTGGTATTGTTAGATGTTAATGATGGAGCTACTGAAATAGTCGATGCTGATGATGATGTTGATGTTTTCATTGTACTCGGGAAAATGGTTGTTGTTGGTGTAGTTCCTGTAGATGAAGATGATTTTGAAGGTAAATAAGTAGAATTTCTATTTGAAATAGAAGTTATAGAATCATGACTTTTTGAAGGTTTATGTTGAAATGGAAAATAACTAGATGTTGAAGCAGATGTGGATGTAGGTGTGGATATAGATGATTTTGCTAAAGGAATATTCATACTCTTTGAACTTTTCATACTCTTCATACTGGTTATACTTCCAGTAGCAGATTTTAATTCAGAGTTTGTATTCAACAACATCGATTTTGCTTTTAGTGGTGCAGATGATGATAAGTTGTGATCCATAGCTGTTGAAGTAAGTGTTGCTGTTGGTGATAAGGTTAAAGTAGTATTATTATACTCATTGGTTAGACCTAAGTTTGATTCAGAACCTTCCAAAACTGACGAACACTTCCTCGTAGTCAAAAATTTGTTAACTATAACTGGAGAAGTTGCTGCACTTTCACTTCCTATTGATTGGGCATGTCTTGGATTTGATGAAATTATTGGAGAAATTGTCTGTGTTGAGAGAGAAGAATCTGAGCCTTGAGAGTAAGAATGAGAATGACGGTTGTTTGTATTTGTATTTGTATTTGTATTTATATTTGATGAAGATGCTGATGATAATGGATCATTATGTTTTTTACTGCCAAAAAATTTAAAAAATGATTTGGGTGTAGTTATGTCATGTAGTGAACCTTTTGAAGATGATCTTTTGTGAGAATTAGTTTTAGACATTGTATTCTTAGGTAATAGACTACTATTTGTACTTGCACGTGAATGCAAACTTCCGCTTCTACTCAAACTTGAAGGATTAAATTTATTTGCAGATTGAACAAGATGTAATGGAACTGGACTTGTAGATTTGCTTGTATTCAAATTGTTTTTCAGTGATTGATTTGTATTTACTAACGAATCTAGACTTGATTCAGAAGGTTGATGTTTATGGTTTATAAACGATTGATTTTCAGGTAATGCTAATGGTAATGGTAAGATTGGTTTGGGCTTTGAAGGTTTACCAGAGATAAAAGTGTTTGACATTGGTGGGATTTTCGATTTTAATTGTAGAGATGTATCTGTAGATGATGTTGGTTTTTTACCAATAGGTAAAGATTTTGACATTTCATTAGATTCGTCTATTTCTAATGTTACCATTGATGATGTTTTTTTAGGAGATGTTAAATTAGTAGGATCTGAGACAACACGTACGGATTCATTTGTTTGATTTGATGGATGAATCGTACTGTTTCTATTAGCAATCATATTCTCAAAGGAAAAATGATCAAACATTCCTTCATTCCAAGTCTGATCATCATCATCATTATTATTATTACTATTATTATTATTGTCATTATCTATTATATGATAAGTTGATTCTTGAGATTTCTTCCTCGTATCTGTTGAAGTTCTATTTGAAAATGCTGAATGTTTAGAAGATGCATTTGAAATGGATGAGTATACGGAAAGTCTTTTCGAATCATCTATGATTGGACTTATATTGAAAGATGATGATGATTTTCGTAATGATGTAGAAGAAGATTTATCCTTTTTCAAACTTGAATTCAAATCTGTCAGATGAGCAGCATGAAACATCATACTCATTTTATTGCTTACTTCTCCATATAATGGACTTCCATGTAAGAAATTATTTCTTGATGATGATAATTTCAACTTATTTTTCTTTCGTAGTGGAGTTTTAGGATGTTGAGTTGATTGAGCATTATCGTTTGATTGGTTTGACGTAGATGGAGATATAGATGCTGTTGAAGAGAAAGATTTATTTGATTTTTGTGGAGAGTTCTGCTTCGTTATTTTAGGAACAAAAAGAATATTATTCTTATTGTTGGTGTTGGTTGTATTTGAAGATGTTGATGATACCGCTGTATCTACTGTTAACGATACTTTCTGCTTTGATGGCGGAAGTGGAACAGGGGGTGGAGGTGGAGGTAATGACGGTAATGGTGGATGTGATGACGCCAAAGACGATGAAGACGGCGAAGACTTCATTCCTTTTTGTTTGGACATCCTTGCAATTTTAGTTTATAAATAAATCAAGAGGATTTTGAGAGGGTGAAATAGTTACCATAAATAGTACAATTTGCATATTACGGTTTAGTGATGAGAAAAAAAAAAATAGTAGCTGAATTCATGGTGAGATTTGACTTTATGTTTAATTAAGAAAAGAAAGGATTGGAATTACTAAAATCGTCTATTAAAAGATATATAAATAGAGAGAATATATACAGAGTAAAGGATGTAAGGGGTGTTGGGCTGATTTTTTCTTTTTTTTCTTTTTTTTTTTTTTTGATTAGAAAATTAGTTGATTTTAAGTTCACTGATTCTAACGACGGTTAAGTCATGTTTGCTCTTGAGATGTTTAATGTGTCTATCTCTTTTTTTAGTGACTTCTTTAATAGTCATTGGTTTCTTTGTTTTTTCGACAATGACACCATTGACGGTGATTTTCTCAGTATCTATGCCATCTTTGATGTGGTAAGTAAAATTTCTTGAACCTAAGGTATCAACTTTGTTAAATGCAATGGTGTCACCGATCTGTGCTTGATGCATACAAAATGGGAGGTTAACGGTATCGCCCTTGGTGACTAAATAAGATCTGTCATGGATTTTGATTGTTGCGTAAAGGTTGTGTTCAAACTTGAGCGGGAGAAGAGAGTCGGTTGACTTCTTTGCGGCGGCCGCAGCAGTAGAGAGGGCTCTTCTAAACATGGCAAGTTGTGTGTGTGTGTGTGTGTGGCAAAGGAGACCTTCCTCTGGGCAGGAGTCCCGCTGTGAAGAAGGTGTTAAAGTCAGTGTCTTGGCTGTTGTACAAAGAAAGAGCTACACAGAGTGTGGCCAGCGAGCGGGCTGGCTGGCGAGCGAGAGCGAAAAACTCAACTCTTTCACCTTTCCATTATATAAAGCTTGCTCATTCTGTTTTCGAGACGAGTTTTGCCTTGGCCTGAGCCTTCTGAGCCTTCTGCTGTTTCTTCCGTTGGTTGAGCATGTGGGAGAAGAGAACAACGGTTCCCGGTACGTATGCCACAAGGACAGCACAGAGAAACACGGCGTATGCAGTGGCAGCAGTGGTGTTTCTGGCAAGAGCAGAGCCCACAGCACGGTATATCATGTAGCACTCACTGGAGATTCCCAATGGATAGAGCAAAAGGAAGGCATTGTAACGTAACCATTGAAGCAAAGGTGGAACTTCCATTGGTTTGAAGCCTTTTACTTGTGTCTGCTGAGACATAAGATGATTGGCATAGTAATAGTATCTGATGACTTCGGTGACAGCCCATGCAGAATGAACAGTAAGATAAGCGTATGATGCGTTACCTGATGCTTCAGGCAAGACGGTCCAAATACCGAGAACCACCAGTAATCTAGAAGAAACCTGCATAACGGTTGTCATAACTGGAGATTTGACGACTCCGGTGGCGGAATTGTAGATTTCCACAATAGCAAAACATTGGATGACGGTAGTCCATATGCGAGTTAAGTCAAAGGTTTGTTGTAAATCAGCAAAGACAACAAAGGTGGCAAACACGTTTAGAAAAACAAAGGACCAGAGACAGCCTGAAAGGAGATTGTAGCCGATCAACCACGTAGGTGGTTCTTTGGAAGTTTTGGTGGATGGAGCAGCATGTGCTGCAGCGTTGGTCTTGACCGGGGTGAGTGGTTCAGACATTTGCGGTGTGGATGGTGAGTCGCTGTTGTCAGTTGCCTGCACTGCACGACTCCCAGTCTGAGCACCGTGGCAGTTCAGCCAGCTCACCAGTTCAGTTCAACCAGCTCATTTGCCTCTCGTTCCCCCGGTCGTTCGCGTTGCCCTGCTGTCACTGTCTGCGTCGATCGGCGCACCGCGCACCGCGCACCGCGCACCGCGCACCGGGCACGTGATCCACCCAACGCCACAGTTATCGCATCGACAGCTGATAGCGAGATAAGACAGGGCCCCGTGTGCTATCTATAGTGTCCTGATTTGGCCAGGCCAGGCCATTCCTTTCAGTTTTAATTTTATTTTATTTCCTTTGTCCTTCTCCGTTCTTTCTTCCCTCTCTTTTCTTTTCCTTTCCTTTCCTTTCCTTTCTCACTTCGGATCTGTGAATATAGATATATTAATAGCCACTGATATTTACCTATTAAGATGTCTTCACATATAAATAACCCCTTGTCAAGACGTCGCAACAGCAGTAATAGCATGACTAAGCCACATTTCCTGCTTTCAAACTCTTCTTCTCCTTTATCTACCCCTTATTTTTCAACTTCCGATCCGGAAAATGCAATCGATTTAATGGAAAAGGAACAAGAAGGTGTTGTTTTAAAATTAATGCATGAAATTAGTTCACTTAGAGAAGAAAATAAAATATTAAAACATTTAATTAGATCTACATCTACTTCTTCTGCTTCATCAAATGGAAATTCTACATCAATATCTACTTCTCCAATATCTTTGTCTTCTTCTTTTTTATCTCCAAATACTTTATCAGATTTCCCTTTAAATTTTACTAGTCCTTTAAATTCAAACTCTTCTTCTGCTAATTCTTCTTTTTCTTTAACTTCATCAACCCCATTTATGAATCAAAGAAGAGCAACAATTACAACAATGACAAATCTGAAACGTGTTCCAAATACAATTTCAAGTTCAATTAATCCAACATTAAGAGATATTTCTTCATCTACTTCAAGACCACGCTCAAGATCTGGTTCAATATCTTTGAAATCTCCAAACTCAAATGCGATAATGATACCTAATTTTGATACTGACATTTTTTCAACTAAAAGTAAAAGAGAAAATAGTTTCCAAACACATTTTGAATTAGAAAATGATCGAGAATCCACTGATAATCTACAAAATGTTAAACTATCACCAACTTTTAGAAAATCTCATAAACGGTCAATATCTGATAATATGGTATATGATTCACAAAATGAATCATCAAAACTTAAACAAAATGATTTGTCCGATCCCATGGATAATACTTCACCCCGTTCTAATCCCAGCACTGGATTACTTATCTCTGAACACAA
The DNA here is from genome assembly GCA_030560915.1 of Pichia sp. NRRL Y-12824. Classification (NCBI taxonomy): domain Eukaryota; kingdom Fungi; phylum Ascomycota; class Pichiomycetes; order Pichiales; family Pichiaceae; genus Pichia; species Pichia sp. NRRL Y-12824. The sequence goes on along the minus strand of JAKTWG010000023.1, from coordinate 87,808 downwards.
ATAGTTAATAAATATCTTACATATTTTATGCACACTAAAAAAATATATACCACTAGATTCTTTTACTATACTTTACTATTTATTTTATTGATTTGCGTTTTATTCCCACACTTCAATTTTTTGATTTCCCTTTTTACTAGTCTTTCCATTCTTACTTATATATCACCATACTTATATTTTCTAAACTAACCATAAATTTCCAATTAAACTTCGAAGGGCAAAAAAAAAATAGCCGTGACATGCCGAATCTCCCAAATAGGTAAATAATTTGTGCATCCTCTTTTTTTTTTTTGTTCCTTATACTAAAAGCAGGGTATTCCCTCTTTTCAAAGCAAACCTTCTTTTTTCTTCCACTGTTATTCTGTTAGTGTAATGGAGTTTTTATTATCCCTTGCTGTTTTTGTTTTTTTCTTAACCAACGATTTGCTTAATAAAATAAAATAAAATAAAATAAAATAAAATAAAATATATTAAATCTGTAAAATGATAAAACTAACAAATATCTTAATTCTATCAATCCTATCAATCTTTACAGCAAATGCAGTATTGGTTCCATTTTATAAGCAAGATGATGCATTGAGTTATGTAACTAGTCAAAATAAAGCATTTTTGGATTCATCACAAAATAAAGCTGATGTATCAGATATGAATATGGAAGCTGTTAGAATGTTAAAAACAAAACAACCATTTCCTGATTGGTTAAGAAGTTTTACTAAATTAAGTGAATGGCCTGGTGTAAATCCACCTTATATTCCATTAGATTTTGTTGATTTTGAGAAAATCCCAAATATTCCATTAAGACCAGCAGGTACATGTCCAGTAATTAGAACTCAATGTTCATTTGATTGTTTTAAATGTGTTAGTCATGATGATGTTTATACATGTCCTAAATTAAGTCAAACTTTTGATGATGGACCTTCAAAATATACTATTAATTTATTAGATAATTTAAAAAGTAAATCAACATTTTTTACATTAGGTTTTAATATTATAAAATATCCTGAAGTTTATAAAGAAATGAAAAATAGAGGTCATTTATTAGGTAGTCATACATGGTCACATAAATTTTTACCATCATTAACAAATGAAGAAATTATTGCACAATTTGAATGGTCAATTTGGGCAATGAATGCAACAGGTCATCATTTACCAAAATGGTATAGACCTCCTTATGGTGGTATTGATGATAGAGTTAGATCAATTGCAAGAATGTTTGGAATGCAAGCAGTTCTTTGGGATCATGATTCTTTTGATTGGCAAATGGAAACTATACCTCAACAACGTACAAAAGATCAAATACTTAATGATATTTATAGATGGAAAGATCAAGGTACAGGTCTTATTTTAGAACATGATGTTTATGAATCAACAACTAATTTAGGAATTGATATTAATGAAATTATTGGTCCAGATCAATTAACTGTTGCTCAATGTGTTAATGGAAGTAATTATGTTAAAGAATTTGAAGTTTTATAAAAGGTTTTTCTTTCTTAAATATAAAAAAATATTTATAATAGATTTTTTATAGATTTAATTTTATAGAATAGATTTATTATGTATAAGTATTAATAAAACAAAGAAAACACAAATGCACATTATAATTGAAAAAAAAAAACATTTATTTTTTATTTAAACTTAAATTTAGAAAAATGAATTTACTAAATTATTGATTTTTCCAACTTAAATTAAATCTACCTTCAGGAACGACATAATTATCTAATTTTTCAATAACTTCTTCAGGTGTTGATGCAATTTGTAAAATTTTACCATTATTTTCAGAGATGAAACCAGAAGCTATACATTTATTAACAAAAGTAATTAAATCATCATAAAATCCATTAAGATTAAATAAAATAACAGGTTTTTGATGAATACCTAATTGAGACCATGTTGTAATTTCAAATAATTCTTCCATTGTACCAAATCCACCAGGCATTGCTACAAATGCATCTGCTTCTTGACCCATTAATTTTTTTCTAGTATGCATATCTGAAACAATTGTTGTTTTACCATATGAATCATCTAATGGAGTTTCACCTTTGTGATTATCTACACTTGATTGAAGTTCTTGATTAATTTTGTCAATATCTTCGGTTGATACACGTTCTTTTGAAACTAACGCATCTGGAATAACACCATGAACATAAGTATTATTAGAAGCAACAGATTTAGCAATACAACCCATAAGACCAGTTGTTCCACCACCATAAACTAAACCGTAGTTTTTTTCAGACATCAGTTTTCCAAGCCTAGTAGCTTCAGAGGCAAAATGTGGAGAATTACCAAAAGATGAGCCACAAAAGACACAAATTGTTTTTGATGGTGTTGGGATAGAAGCTTGTGTTAAAGAATTTGTCATTGTTATTTAGTTAATTGGATGACACAAAGGAAAGAAGAGAGAGAAAGGAAAGGAGAGGATTTAAAGGGAGAAAAAGTAAGAAGAGGAAAAGGGGGAATTGGGTAAGAGAGAAAAGAAAGATGGAAGGAGGGAGAGTTTATGATAAGCAAAGACCTTGGGATCAGAGTTGACGTTTACGAATGTTCCCTGTCTGGAATTGCACGCTGAAAACAGTGCCGCGGCAGGGACGGTCAAGACAGGCTAGCCGCGGCAAGAGGTGATGAGCTGGAGGATAATGGGTCAACGGGTCCTGTTAGTGGTTGCCAAATCTGCGTTCACGATTTCTAGACATTAATGGGCAGCATTGTGGACGTGCCAATGGAGACTGGTTCTTCTTCTTGGAGAATGTCTCGATTGAAGATCGTTAGTTGAACAACTAGAGAAGTTTAACTAGAGGCCACGAGATGAAAATTCAACTTCCGTGCACCGTACAAAAAGGTGAGTGGGGGGAGTAAAAATACGGTGGGGGGAGTAAAAATTTCTTATTTTCGCATTTTCCCGATTTTTTCTTTTGACTGCATTTTCAAGTGAAAAAAAATTTTATTCTTTTATTTTTATTTCAGCCAATACTTCTACTTTTTCACTTTCAAATATACTGCCTTTCTCCAACCCCCTTAGCACGCTTTAACAATGGATATTGCTAGACCAGTGGGTTCTGAAATCACTCATGTTGATTTTGGTATTCTTTCCACTGAAGAAATCAGAAAACTTTCTGCAAAGCAAATCACAAATCCAACATCTTTTGATAATTTAGGCCATCCTGTCTCTGGTGGTCTTTATGATCCATGTTTGGGTGCCTTTTTGAAAAATATCTGTGCTACTTGTGGTTTAAATGATTTACATTGTCCTGGTCATCAAGGTCATATTGAATTACCTGTTCCTGTTTATAATCCTTTATTTTTCAATCAACTTTATATGTTTTTAAGATCTTCTTGTCTTTATTGTAATCATTTTAAATTGCATTCAAATGAAGTTCATAGATTTGAATGTAAATTAAAATTATTACAATATGGTTTAATTTTAGAATCTAATGAAATTGATAAGATCCGTGTTGATTTAAATGAATTAAATAATGATATTGATGATAATATTGAAAAAGATCAAACTGAATTAGATAAAGAACAATCTGAAAATTTATCTGTTGGTTCTTCGAGATTATTACGTGAAAAAAGAGATTTATTTGTCTTTAAATCAATTAATAATGCAATTAAAGATGGTAGAACAACTAATTCTGGTATTTTCACTGCAACTGTCGGTGAAGCTAGAAAAGATTTAATAACTGATTTTTATGCTAAACTTTTAACTAAAAAGAAATGTGAAAATTGTGGTTTATTTTCTTCAACTTTCCGTAAAGATGGATTTTCTAAGATCTTTGAAAATGCTTTAAAAGATAAAGAAGCAACTAATAATAGAATTAAATTAGGATCAATTAAAAATAAAAAATCCTTTGTTCATCAACCACCAAAAAATGGTTCAAAATATGTATTATCAACTGAAATTAAGACTATAATGAGAGCTTTATTTGCAACTGAATCTTCAATTATTAATTATTTATTTCACTCAAAACCTTTATCAAATCAAAAATTAACTGCTGATATGTTTTTTATGCAAACTTTAGTTATTCCTGCAACTAGATTTAGATTACCATCCAAATTAGGTGACGAAATTCATGAAAATGCTCAAAATGAATTACTAACTAAAATTTTAAATACTTCTTTACTTATAAGAGATTTAAATGATCAATTTTCAAACTTAACTAAAGATTTATCAATTGACGAGAAAAAGATTATTTTTAATAGATTAATGAATTCTTTTGTTACTTTGCAAAATGATGTTAATGGTTTTATTGATTCAACTAAAAATCAAAATGTAAACACTAAAAATCCAACTCCTGGTGTTAAACAAGCTTTAGAAAAGAAAGAAGGTTTATTTAGAAAGCATATGATGGGTAAAAGAGTTAATTATGCTGCAAGATCTGTTATTTCTCCTGATCCAATGTTAGAAACTAATGAAATCGGTGTTCCTCCTGTTTTTGCAGTTAAATTAACTTATCCTGAACCAGTTACTTCTTATAATGTTTCTGAATTAAGACAAGCTGTTATTAATGGTCCTGATAAATGGCCTGGTGCATCTCAAGTTCAAAATGAAGATGGTTCTTTAATTTCTTTAATTGGTATGTCATTAGAACAAAGAAAATCAATTGCTTCTCAATTAATGACTCCTTCATCAGGTTATACAGTTTTAAATAAAAAAGTTCATAGGCATATTAAAAATAATGATGTTGTTTTAATGAATCGTCAACCAACTTTACATAAAGCTTCTATGATGGGTCATAAAGTTAGGGTTTTACCAGGTGAAAAAACTTTAAGATTACATTATGCAAATACTGGTGCTTATAATGCTGATTTCGATGGTGATGAAATGAATATGCATTTCCCTCAAAATGAAAATGCAAGAGCAGAAGCTTTTAATTTAGCAAATACTGATTCTCAATATTTAACTCCAACTTCTGGTTCTCCTGTTAGAGGTTTAATTCAAGATCATATTTCTGCAGGTGTTTGGTTAACTAATAAAGATACTTTCTTTACTAGAGAAAAATATCAAGAATTAATTTATTCATGTATTCGTCCTGAAGATGGACATTCATCAAGTGCTAAAATCATTACTGTTCCACCAACTATTTTTAAACCAATTCCTTTATGGACTGGTAAACAAGTTATTAGTACCATTTTACTTAATATTAAACCACAAGATACTCCGGGTATTAATTTAAAATCTACTAATAAAATTAAGAATGATTATTGGGGTGAAGGTTCAAAAGAAAATGAAGTTTTATTTCAAAATGGTGAGTTATTATGTGGTATTTTAGATAAATCTCAATATGGTGCTTCCAAATATGGTATTATTCATTCATTGCATGAAGTTTATGGTCCTGTTGTCGCAGGAAAAGCATTATCTGTTTTAGGTAGATTATTTACAACATATATCATGATGATTGGTTTTACTTGTGGTATGGATGATTTAAGATTAACTGATGATGGTAATAAATGGAGAAATGATATCTTAAAGGAATCAGTTGATACTGGTAGAATTGCTGCAACTGAAGTTACTAATTTAGATTCAGATACTAAGGTTAATGATCCTGAGTTTAAAAAGAGATTAGAAGAAATTTTAAGAGATGATAATAAACTAGCAATTCTTGATGCTATTACAATGTCTAAGGTTAATGCAATTACAAGTAAAGTCGTTTCAACTTGTGTTCCAAATGGTACTATGAAAAGATTCCCTTATAATTCTATGCAAGCGATGGCATTATCAGGTGCTAAAGGTTCCAATGTTAATGTTTCCCAAATTATGTGTTTATTAGGTCAACAAGCTTTAGAAGGTAGAAGAGTCCCAGTTATGGTTTCTGGTAAAACTTTACCTTGTTTTAAACCTTATGAAACTGATGCAAGAGCTGGTGGTTATGTTAAAAACCGTTTCTATTCAGGTATTAGACCTCAAGAATATTATTTCCATTGTATGGCGGGTAGAGAAGGTTTAATTGATACCGCTGTTAAAACTGCTAACTCTGGTTACTTACAACGTTGTTTAACTAAACAATTAGAAGGTGCAACTATTAATTACGATAATACTGTTAGAAATTCAGATGGTACAATGATTCAATTCATGTATGGTGGTGATTCTATTGATGTTACTAAAGAATCCCATTTATATGAATTCAAATTCTTTGTTGATAATTATAATTCTTTATTACAACGTTATAGTCCTTCAAATGTTGATAATTTGGATGCGGAAACTGCAATTCATTACAATAAGAAATCTAAGAAATATTTGAAAAAACAAGGTCATGTTGCTCATTATGCTGAAGGTGATAAATATGATCCAACTATTTCCGTTTATAATCCTGCAAGATATTTAGGTTCCGTTTCTGATAAATTCGAAGAAAAATTAGAAAAGTTTATCGAAAAGAATAATGATTTATTTGTTTCAAGTAAAGAAGCTAAAAATAATGGTGGTTTAACTTCAAAGAAATTTAAAGCTTTGATGCAATTAAAGTACATGAGATCATTAATTAATCCTGGTGAAGCTGTTGGTATTATTGCATCTCAATCTGTTGGTGAACCTTCTACTCAAATGACTTTAAATACTTTCCATTTTGCTGGTCATGGTGCTGCCAATGTTACTTTAGGTATTCCACGTTTAAGAGAAATTGTTATGACTGCTTCTGCGTCTATTAAAACTCCACAGATGACATTACCAATTTTAAATGATGTTGATGATGAATCTGCTGATGCATTCTGTAAATCTGTTACCAAGATTAGCTTTTCTGAATTCATTGATGATGTTTCAGTTATTGAAACCACCGCTGATGTTAGTGCTGGTATCAATGCAACTAGATCTTATCAAATTAAAATTAAATTCTTTGATTCAAAAGATTATCAAGAGGAGTATGATGTCACTAAGGAAGAATTGGAAAACACAACTAGACGTGAATTTATTTACCAATTAGAATCTGTTATTACTAAGGAATTAAGAAAGCAAAAGGTAAAGAATGCTACTAGTATGCCGGATATTGGTGTTGCTGTTGCTAAGACTAAGGCAACTAGTAAGATTGCAAGTGATGAAGGTACTGATGAAATAGTCAAGACTAAGCAAGCAGTTTCTTATGAAGAACCTGATGATGAAGAATTAGAAGCAATGAAGGAAGCTGAAAAGAGTGATGAAGAGTTAATTGATGGATCTGCATCTGAATCAAGTGATAATGAATCATCAGATGATGAAGACGACAAGGAAGATAAAGATGAAAAAATGGATATTGATTCAAAAAACAAAGAAGAAATTGTGGGTAAAAAGAATTTATCTAAATTAGCTAAAGTTAGACAACATGAAGTTATTGTTGGACATACTTTTGTTACTGAATATGATTTCGATGATGAACATGGTTCATGGTGTGATTTCAGACTTGAACTGTCTGCAGATACACAAAAATTACTTATGGTTAACATTGTTGAAGATGTTTGTAAAAAATGTGTTGTTCGTGAAGTTTCAAAAATTGGCCGTTGTTTACGTCCAAGTGCAGAACAAGGTGTTCGTCAATTAGTCACTGAAGGTGTTAATTTCCAGGCAATGTGGGAACATGATTCATTTATTAATGTTAACAATATCAGAGCAAATGATATTGCAGCAGTTTTGAAAGTTTACGGTGTTGAAGCAGCTAGAAATACTATTGTCAATGAAATTAACCGTGTTTTCGGTACTTACGCCATTAGTGTTAGTTCAAGACATTTAGATTTAATTGCAGATTACATGACCAGAGAAGGTACTTATTTGGCATTTAATAGACAAGGTATTGATTCATGTACTTCCTCTTTCATGAAGATGTCTTACGAAACTACATGTCAATTTTTAACGAAGGCAGTTTTGAATTCTGATAGAGAAGATTTGAAATCTCCATCTGCAAGAATCGTTATGGGTAAACTCAATCTTGCAGGTACTGGTTCTTTCGACCTTATGTCCAAGATGCCAGCAGCATAGCCGCTTTAATTATTATATTTTCCTTTGTTTGTTTATTTGTTTTGTTAATTAGATTTGTATTTTGTTTATAAAGTAAGTCATTTTATTAATACTATATTAGAATCTCTCGACTTGAACATGAACATACCTTAATATATCTGAAGAAACCCGCGGCGGTGAAATTTTAATCGTTTTTGCTAGCGGGAGTGAGGAGTGTGTTTGTGTTCAAGTCGACTTGTTCGATGATTCATGGTGTTTCTTCTTTCTTTTGAGTCACTATATCGCTTGTTGGAACGTCTCTACCAGTGAAAGCAGCGTAGAAATATACACAGCATCAATGTTTGGCTCTGCATCCCAGAAACCAGGAGGGTTTTCTTTTGGTGCGTCCAATAACGCTTCAGGAAACACCATGCAAACTCCATCATTAAATTTTGCTACATCTAATAACAACGCTGCTAATGCTCTTAATCCATCAAGTTTTTCATTTGGAAACTCATCAACCGCTCAAAACAGCATGTTTCCATCAAATACTGCTTCTACTGCTCCCAAGATAGGTGGATTTTCGTTAAATAATAGCACTCCACAACAACAGCCAGCTGCAACACAAACTTCTGGTGGTTTCAATTTTGGAAATAAACCAGCAGCCACACTTAGTTCTCTCAATTCTACAACTTCTAAACCTTCATTGTTTGGAAACAGTACTACCAACCCATCTTTTGGTAATACCATGCCTGGTTTAGGATTTGGTCAACAGGTACAACAACAACAACAAGTTTCAAATCCTTCGCCATATGGTCTTGATTTCTCAAAAATTGCAGCTGCTGATATGCCAGAACCTTTGACATCAGCCGTATCTGAAGAAAATAATTTGAAATCTAAAAGAAAGAGATCAGATTCTTCCACATCTTTAATTGATGATAAAAGTAAAAATGTTTCTTTGATTGGGAGAATTGTTGATTCTTTCAAAGCACCAAGTAAACATTCAACTGAAAATGTTCGTGGTCTATTCACATCTTCAAAAAATATTTCAAAACAAACCAATGCGAACTCTGTTTCCGATGTTAACATAAGATTAGGTAATTATTCCCCTTCTCTCAATTTAGACATTCCAAGCATTCCAGCATCGAAGAGTGAATATAAAAGATTAGTCATTAAAAATTCAAAGGATGCGTTTGTCAAATACAATGAAATTGATGCAAATTCTGTGTTATTATCAAAACGTGAAGATCTTCGAGTTAGATTTGTGAAAAATAAATCAGAGCCAGAATCTTCCAAAATTGTTGTTGACTCCTTAAAGCCACCATCCAAACGTATGAAAAAAGAGTCGGAAGACAATAATCCAATCGGTTACAATAATAAGAATAATAAAGAGTTCATATTTTCTAAACCTATAAATGAACAATTGGTATCAAAACAAGAAAATGTTCCCGAAGTTCAAGATAACGAAACCATTAAAGTTCAAGAATCTGATTATTGGTGTAACCCTTCAATTGAAGAGCTTTCCAGAATGTCTTCATTGGAATTAACCCATGTTGAAAATTATTCAGTTGGTAGAAAGAATCATGGTAGTTTAATGTTCAAGTATCCTGTTGATTTATCTGCATTTGAAGGCAATTGGAACAACTTACTCGGTAAAACCATTGTTTTTCAAGATCGTATATTACAGGTTTATCCTGATGAAGTAAACAAGCCATCACAAGGTAATGGTCTTAATGTTCCAGCTGTCATTACTCTCGAAAAGGCTTTTCCTCGTAAATACGATGTATCATCTCCCGATTCAAAAATGCTTGAACGTCATATTCAAAAATTAAAATCTGCACATGGTATGAAATTTATAAGCTTTGATCCGTTGAATGGTAATTATGTTTTTGAAGTTGAGCATTTTTCCATTTGGGGTATTATTGATGAAGAAGATGATGATCCAGCTCTCGTTGCTAAATGGCAAAAACAACAAAAACTAGAATACAATAATGAAAAAAGAAGAAATGAGTTACAAGTTAATGCGTTAGAAAAACTAGCCGGTTATGGCCAACCTGGTGATAATTGGAAGAGACAAAAACCAGATTTTGGAATAGTGACACCTGGCTTTTTAGATTTAGTTGAAAAGGATAATGATGAAATTGAAACTGAAAATGAAAATGAAAAAGAGTTGTTATTACCTCAAAGTAATGATGTTGAAAATGATGATATAGTCGATGCATCAGTTCCATCAGGTTCAATTGATGAAGATGATGATGCTAAAAAATTAGCTTTACTAAATGCTAATGTTGATGATATTGATCAACTTGTTGATATCCGTGCATATGAGCCTGAAGTCAAAGATGTTGATATGCAATTTATCAATGCAAAAACTGAATTATCATTAAGCGAAAATTGGGATGAACAATTAAAATTATCAAATGGATTTTTTTCTGTTTTCAATAAAAATTTAGATAATCGCTATAATGTTAAGTTGAATCCAAAAAATGTTAGTGATTTAATTTTTGGTGATAAGGATACTTCTAAATTAAAAAAAGCTGTTATTGAACCACCATTAATATTTGACAATTCTGTACAATATCAAAAATGTTTACAAGCTGAAACTTTTGAAAGTCATTTTACATATAGACTGAATGGATTTCCACAGGTTGATGTTGATTCAGATATTTCGTTAAGTACACCATTATTAAGTTTTGAAAATTCCAGTGATTATAATATTTGGGAACTTTTATCTATTATTTATGATGATAAATATCTAACATCATTTTTAAGCTCAAAGTTAATCAAAGTTTGTTCTAATCCATTACCTAAATTTAAATATATTTTAGAACTTAAAAGAAGAGAACTTTTATGTAATTTTTTACAGAAGATCATTTCAGGGGATGTTGAACAAAATAGCTTGGAATCTAATACATTATCAAGAGATTCGTCTGAGAGGATCTATCATTTTGTATGTATGGACAAATTATCAGATGCTATTCAATACTCAATGAACACAAGAAACAATCATTTAGCTGTATTGTTAACAATGATTGATTCAAATGACAATATGGTATATAGATTGGCTAATTCACAATTGAATTCTTGGAAAAATAATGGTTCAATTAGTTTTATTCCATCCGGTGTTCTAAAAATTTACAAAGTTTTAATGGGTGACATATTAAGTAAAGAATTTATTAATCATTTAGAAGGATTATCATGGCCTGTTGTATTATATTTGATTATTAAATATGGAAATTCTAATAAGTCTTTACATGAAATAATTGAACAATTTGTTGCATATTCGGAAAATAGTGGTATTTCAGAAAATCCAATTTATCAAACATACTTTTCATTATTAAAGATGATCAATTCAAGTAAAGAAGTTTTAGGTGGTTTTGAAGTGGAGTTACAATTTTTGTTAATGAAATATTTAAAATCATCAATAAGTTTCAAACCAGAACAATTTAACTATATTGTTATAAAATTCAGTGAAAAATTAGAAAAGAAAGAAATGTTTAAAGAAGCAGCATTTGTATTGGAACATTTACTTGATGATTCAACGAATGAAGAATTGATGACTAAATTATTTAATGCTAATGTTCCACAACTTGGATTTTTAGAAGATGATAAAAAATTACAACAATTACATAAAATTTTACATATTCCATTATCATTATTACATCAATCACGTTCTGTTGAATTTAATAGACATGAAGAATTTTACAAAAGTACATTGGAACTATTATTAGCCGATAAAATGGTTGAAGCACATAATTTATTATTAGAACAAGTTGCACCATCAATTATTATTAGTAATGTCCCAAGTGAGATTTCCAAATTAGCAGAGTTGGTTAAGGAATTTTCAACTTTCAGTGAATATAAGATTGGAGCTGGTGTTTATGGGGATTATATTAGGACAATTAGTATTGCAGATACTATTGATTATAATGATTTTAATTATGAAGTTCAACGTACTGAATTAAAGAAAGCTTTTGATGGTGTTCTTAATGGTATTTCATTACTTGTCAATAGTAATTCTAAGGTTAAAATTGCGAAGACTATAATGTTAAAAAAGCTTATTAAGGTTTCATTTAAAGAAGACTTAAAATGTAATCCAGAGCAGTTGTTGCGCTTAGAATTACCAGAAAGTGAAAAAAACTATTTAGAGGCAAAGTACGATGAAGATTTAAACAATCAAATGATTACGAATTAAAATCTATAAATTTATAATTTTCTTATCCACTTTTACTTAGATGTATTTAATTTTGTATGTAAATTAGTTAGTAAAACATTTTTTTTTTACTTTTTACTTTTTTCTTTTTTTCGAAAATCAAATTATTATTGAACCGGACCTTCAATTTCATCTCTTAAAGATTCCACAACTTCAAGTATTGCTTCTGAAGCAGGACTGTCAGGATATAAATCAAAAAAACAATCACCGTTATCACAGGCTTTACCTATTCTTGGATCTAATGGCACACTACCCAAAAACGGTATATTTAAATCTTTTGCTAATTGTTCACCACCACCTGTTGTTGGTTTAAAAATTTTGGATTCACCACCACAACCCGGACACACAAATCCTGACATATTTTCCACTAAACCTAATATTTTTATTCCTGCCTTTTTACAGAAATCAATTTCTTTTCGTACATCTAATAATGCAACTTCTTGTGGGGTTGTTACTATTAATGCACCATCTATTCCTACTTCTTTCATGTATGTAGTAACACTTAAATGTTCATCCGTTGTACCTGGTGGGGTATCTATTACGAGATAATCCAAATCTCCCCAGTCGACATCTTTAAGGAATTGTTTAATCAATGCAGTCTTTTTTGAACCTCTCCAGATAATAGCTGAGTCTGCAGATGGTAACATGAATTGAATAGACATCATACCAAGGTTATCGGAGATATAAACTGGGGACCAACCCGAATTAGATGCATGAATAGATTCATTATTAGATGCTCCTAACATTTTAGGTAATGAAGGACCACATATATCTAAATCCATAGCCCCAACTTCTAAATTATCATCGGAAGCTAATGCCCAACATAACATGGAGGTAAATGTAGATTTACCCACACCACCTTTACCGGACAAAACCAGTAACTTATGTTTGATATTTGCAAGACGCTCAGAAATAATAGGAATGTCAGGATCGGGACCTTTAGGTAATGATGTGCAAATATCTTTATTATCACAAGTCTGACAAGCATCTGCCTGACCTGCTTGATCGGACTGTGGACCAGGACAGTGTTCTGGTTCAGGAGCGTTGAGTTCAGAAAGGGGTTTGTTCTCTTCCGGAGGAGGTGTCTGTAATGATGTCATAGCGTGCTTGTATGTTTCTCCTCTGTTTCCCCTCTGTTTCGTACAGAAACCCAGAAAGAGAAGACCATTTCCGACTCCATTCCAGCTGACAAATGCAGAAAGCTCAGCCGAAAAAAGACCACAATTCATGCTGCGGTCGATCGACGGCGGTCTTTTCGGCGTAAACATAGGCAGGTGATGAGTTCGTTGTTTGCTACTTGTTAACTGTTAGTTGTTCGTTCCTGGCTTGGGTTGAAAGAAGATAGGGTATGTTTGGAGTGTTGCTGTGTCGGTTCTGTCTTGTGTGCTCCCGTTTGGCTGAAATTTGTTCAAGAGTTACAAGCAATGGCGTCTGAAACTACTCCAATAGTGTTTCCAGGTGGAAACAGCCCAACGTATTCCATTACTGTGGAAGACGAACCTACCGCATACAATGCTGTGGGAGAAGATGCGATGAGACGGCGAAGTGAACAAGATATTCTGCCTTTGTTGAATCGGTCAAAGACATTTTCAGGACGTTTGAAACCGAAAAGTGGTGTTCTTATGCCTATCAGTGTGAATAATCCAATGAATATGGAAAGAAGATTAAGTATGTTTCCGGGAAACGATCTTGATAAATTGTATGATAGAGTTGATTCTGTGAAAATTTTACGTCCATTTAGATTAATTGGAAATATTAGTCGTTTGATCAATTGGAAAAAATATAGAATTTCTGAAGATGACATTAATAAGATGAAAAATCGTAATTTGAGAGCTTTTTATAAGGAACAAAACGATATGATTGATAGATATCAAGATATTGATTTGTTGTTAGATACTGGTGTTCAAATTCAAATGATTCAAAATTATGCAGATAACACAACTTCATCCGATACATCTAGTGAAAATGACGAATTAGAAAATGAAATGGGAAGATCATTAAATAATGAAGTTCTTACAGTACCAATTAAAGCAAAACGGATGAAAAAGAAATCAACAGATGAATCAAATGGTTCTTCAGGTAGAAAACGTGCAGATATATCTGCTGCTCCAGGAAATATTGATTTAGAAGGTGCAAGAATTTTAGGTACAGGAGATGATGCAACTTCAAATGTTGTTATTTATGCCATTTATTTTAATTTCGTTATTAACGTTGTATTATTAATTGGTAAAGTTGTTGCCGTCTATTTAAGTGATTCTTTGTCTCTTATTGCATCATTAGTTGATTCTGCTTTAGATTTTCTTTCAACTATGATTATATTCATTGCTAACAAATATGCAATAAAAAAATCATCGAAATTCCCTGTTGGTAGAAAACAATTGGAACCTATTGGTGTTATGATTTTTTCCGTTATTATGATATTATCATTTTCACAAGTGTTGATTGAGTCTTTAAAACAATTATTCGGTAAAAATTCATCCAGAGATATAGTTTCATTATCAAAAACTGCTATTTCCATTATGATCGGTACAATTGCTACTAAATGTTTAGCTTACGCATTATGCAAAAGTGTAAACAATTCTTCAGTTAGAGCATTAGTTGAAGATGCCAAAACTGATATTGTTTTCAATTTTTTCTCCTTGATTTTCCCGGCTGTTGGAGTGATTTTCAGAATTTGGTGGATTGATGCATTAGGTGCATCTCTATTATGTCTTTATGTGATTATACAATGGGCAACAATTACATTTGAACATATTGATCATTTAAGTGGTTCACATGCAGACAAGGAAAGTTACCAGCAAGTGTTGTATTTGATTATGAGATTTACAGATGAAGTTGCCAAAGTGAAAAATTACAGAATGTATCATATTGGAGATCTGGTAAATGTGGAAGTTGATATTGTTCTTCGTAATCCCAAAATGTCATTGAAAGACTGTCATGATTTGGGTGAATCATTACAATATGCGATCGAAACACTTCCATATGTGAATCGTTGTTTTGTTCATATGGATTACAAGGTCCGTAACTACATGGGACATCTTAGTTAACTGTATTTTAATGTAATAACATGATAATAACATGATAATGTAATGATAATATTAACATTTGTAATGAAATATGAATGAGACTATCGTCGGTAAATTTCGCATTTTCATTATTTTTTTTGTGTCTTTCTTTTTGATTTTCGGTTTCGTCTTCGTTTTTTATTTTCGTGTCGACTTTTGTGATGTGGTATATTGTTATTTGTTCGTTACAGGGGCTGAAATTTAGATTGTAAAGCAAGTATATCAAGTCACCAATGTCAATGGAAACTTTACAGACATGTGGGGCTAGTGCAGTGGATGCATTGGCTGAATATAATAATGGGATCAAGCATTATCCAGGTTCACAATTTAACTCATCCAAAGTACAAGATTTTGAAACTATTAAAAAGCATTATTTTGTTGAAGATGACAAGAAAAAATTTGATGTGCAAGCAACTGCAAACAGATTTAAATATTTATTTTCATTGACTCCATTGTTTAAACATTTTTTACAAGTTAAAGCTACAAAGGATATTAATTTTTCTAAAGTTTTAGAAATTATTGAAAAGGATAAATTGAATCATCACACTAATGGATCAATCGTTGGATCTGATCATAGAAGACGTAGAACAGAAAAGGAAGAAGATGCGGAATTAATGAAAGATGAAGAAGATGAGACTGATCCTAAAATCCAGAATTTAGAATTAGAAGGTGAATTTACTGATTCAGGCTATGAATTTTCTAAATCTCCGATATATATTAATGGATCTCTGAGACCATATCAAATTCAAGGTTTAAATTGGTTAGTTTCTCTTAATACAAATGATTTATCAGGTATTTTAGCCGATGAAATGGGATTAGGTAAGACTTTACAAACTATTTCATTTTTAGGTTATCTTAGATATATTAAAAATATCAAAGGTCCACATATTGTTATTGTTCCAAAATCAACATTAGAAAATTGGCAAAGAGAATTTACAAGATGGACACCTGAAGTTAAAACTTGTGTTTTAACTGGTGATCAAGAAACTAGAAATCAAATTATTAAAAATAATATTTTAAATTGTCAATTTGATGTTTTAATTTCATCTTATGAAATTGTTATTAGGGAAAAATCAATATTAAAGAAAATTAATTGGCAATATATTATTGTTGATGAAGCTCATAGATTAAAGAATGAAGATTCATTATTATCACAAATTATTAGAATGTTTCATTCAAAGAATAGATTATTAATTACAGGTACACCATTACAAAATAATTTACATGAATTATGGGCATTATTAAATTTTCTTTTACCTGATATTTTTTCAGATTCTACTACTTTTGATGAATGGTTTTCTAAAGATGAAACAGAAACTGAAATTGAAGAAATCAATGAATCCAATGATCAAGATAAACTTGTTCAACAATTACATCAAGTTTTAAAACCATTTTTATTAAGACGTATTAAAAATGATGTTGAAAAATCACTTTTACCAAAGAAAGAATTAAATCTTTATGTTGGTATGACTTCAATGCAAAGAAAATGGTATCAATCAATTCTTGAAAAAGATATTGATGCAGTTAATGGTGCAAGTGGTAAAAAGGAAAGTAAGACAAGATTATTAAATATTGTTATGCAATTAAGAAAATGTTGTAATCATCCATATTTATTTGAAGGTGCTGAACCAGGACCACCATATACAACTGATGAACATTTAGTTTTTAATTCACAAAAAATGTTAGTTTTAGATAAATTATTGAAAAGGTTACGTGAACAAGGATCAAGAGTTTTAATATTTTCACAAATGAGTCGTATGCTTGATATTTTAGAAGATTATTGTGTTTTCCGTGATTGGGGATATTGTAGAATTGATGGACAAACTGAACATGCAGATAGAATCACTGCAATTGATGAATATAATAAACCAGATAGTGATAAATTTTTATTTTTATTAACAACTAGAGCTGGTGGATTAGGTATTAATTTAACAAGTGCAGATATTGTTGTTTTATTTGATTCTGATTGGAATCCACAAGCGGATTTACAAGCAATGGATAGAGCACATAGAATTGGGCAAAAAAAACAAGTTAAAGTTTTCAGATTTGTTACAGAAAATGCAATTGAGGAAAAAGTTTTAGAAAGAGCATCACAAAAATTAAGATTAGATCAATTAGTTATTCAACAAGGTAGAACTAATATATCTAATAATAATGATAAGAAAAGTTCTAATGCCACTAATAAAGATGAATTATTAAATATGATTCAACATGGTGCAGCAGATGTTTTATCATCATCAAATTTAAATAATTCAAATGAATCTAATAATGAAACAAATGAATTAAATGATGATGAATTAGAGAAAATTTTAATGAAAAGTGAAGAAAAAACAGGTGAATTAAAATCTAAATTTTCTAAACTTGGACTTGATGATTTACAAAATTTCAGTAATAATAGTGAGTCAGTCTATGAATGGAATGGAAAAAACTTTCAAAAAAAAGAATTAAAAGGTTTACAAGGTTCAAATGTAAATGGAGGTTTTAATTGGATTTCATTAGCAAAGAGAGAAAGAAAAGGTAATTATTCAGTTGATGGATATTATCGTGAAGTTTTACAAACTGGAGGTAGACCACCTAATTCAACAATTAATGGATCAATAGGTCATCATGGTGGAGATGATAATGAATTAAGAGCACCAAAACATTTAATTTTATATGATCATCAATTTTTTAATGATGAATTATACAAATTATATGAAATGGAATGGAATTATTATAAACGTGTTTATAAAATTGCTGCTAAATCTGAAAAAAACAAAAGTATTGAAGATTTAGAAATTGAACAAGCAATGATTGATCATGCTAGACCATTAACTGAAGAAGAAGAAGAATTGAAAAAACAATTTTTGAATGAAGGATATAATAATTGGAGTAGAAGGGATTTTTTCAATTTTATTAATGCGAATGCCAAACATAGTAGATACGATTTAAAGAACATTGCAATAGAATTACCAGAAAAGACATATGAAGAAGTGAAGGAGTATAGTGAAAAGTTTTGGTCAAACTTTAGAGATATTGAAAATTACGAAAGATATATTGGACAAATTGAAACGGGTGAAGATAAACTGCGTAAATTAAACGTACAAAGAGAAGTTCTTAGAAGGAAAATTGCAAGTTATGAATATCCAATGAGAGATATGGAATTTAAACTTCCATATACTACTGCTGCGAAGAAAGAATGGAATGAGGTTGAAGATCGGTGGTTGGTGATTCAAATGCTACGTATAGGTATTGATAAGGAGGATGTGTATGATCAGATTTTTAACGAAGTGCAATACGGCAACGGTCTGACAGTCGAGATGGACTTTT
Source organism: Pichia sp. NRRL Y-12824 (assembly GCA_030560915.1). Taxonomy (NCBI): domain Eukaryota; kingdom Fungi; phylum Ascomycota; class Pichiomycetes; order Pichiales; family Pichiaceae; genus Pichia; species Pichia sp. NRRL Y-12824. The sequence goes on along the minus strand of JAKTWG010000023.1, from coordinate 69,327 downwards.
GGTTACAAAGCAGAAACGTACAGGAGATTAGTCGGAGATGTCAGACGTTGCTGGGAGCTATAGTCCGGGAGCACGAGGCCGGTGTTGCAACAATGGAGAAAGGTCGTCGGAGTTCCGGCAGAGGACGTGGAAGAGGCCGTGGTTCCAGAAGCGGAGGCAGAGGCAGAGGCAGAGGACGTGGACGTGGACGTGGTAGTAAAAGACAGTGTGTCTAGACACTTTGTGCTGAAAACTCACCGTTCTTGTGACCATTTTCATTAGTCAGGACAGAAAGTCTGGCCTCATTTTCGCAGTGCGGGGGCTGGGCTGGGTTTTTGTTTTGGGTATTTAAGAGAGGGCTCGGACGGGTTTGCTGTGTGTTTTGCTGTGCCGGGACAAGAGAGGAGGGCGTTGGGCAGCATGTTGGCCAGATCTGTCTTCAGAACACCTGCCACGACTGCTACGACCACTACTCTCCGCAGAGCACACACAATGTCCAAATTCTACTCCTTTGTTCCAACCAAAAACAACGGCCAAGCATTCCCTTTTGCAGACCTTGAGGGCAAAGTTGTTCTTATTGTCAACACCGCCTCCAAATGTGGCTTCACCAAACAGTATGCCGATTTAGAAGACTTGTATAAGAAGTATCACGACCAAGGTTTGGAAATTATTGGTTTCCCATGTAACCAATTCGCATCTCAAGAACCTGGTTCTTCAGAAGAAATTGCAGAATTTTGTAAGATCAATTTCGGTGTTAGTTTCCCTATTATGAAGAAAATCGATGTCAATGGTGAACATGCTGATCCAGTGTTTGAATGGTTAAAGGCGGAAAAGCCTGGCATTCTTGGATTTAAGGGTGTCAAGTGGAATTTCGAAAAATTCTTAATTGACAAACAAGGTAAGGTTTACCAAAGATACTCAAGTGTCAAGAATCCATCTTCCATTTCTAGTGATATTGAAAAATTACTTAAATAAGGTAAGTGATAACTAATTGGTGTTTTTTCTTTTATTTCGATTTCTTTTTCTTTAATTTTATTTACAGCTTTTATATTAAGTTTGTATCACTATATACTTGTTCATTAATCTATAATTATTACTCAATTAATTAAGGTTTAGACAAAAGATGACCCATTTTTTCAACTTTTGTTCTTAAATATCCTTCAACTTCAAGTGATTTAACACCACCTCCTTCACCTTTCCATGCTAATGGAATCATTGGAACTCTTTCACGAACATGAACTAATCTCTCTCTACCTTCAACTGCAATTATTTTATCAGGATTATTAGTTAACAAATTAATCTCAACTAATCCCAGATCCAGTAAAATTGCTGTAGCCATACCAAAACTACGTTTATCAGCTGGGTGTCGAAGTAATAAATTCGCTTGAACTGTATCAGCACCTAAATCTTGTAAATTATATGCTTTTAATTTTTCACCTAATCCAATACCACGTCCTTCTTGACGTAAATAAACTATACATCCATAACCACTTAATCCCATTAATCTACCTGCTTCATCAAATTGTTCACCACAATCACAACGTGCACTCCATGCAGTTTCACCTGTATAACATTCACTATGAATACGTACTAATGTTGGATTACACCATGTTGTTTCTTTATCAATAATTAAATCTCCTGTTTCTTTATTAAATTCAAGTCTCATACCTGTACTTTTATCATAATCAGCATCTTTACGTCCAGGATATAATTTACCGACATATGCACCTCTAATCATTCGATCATTTTGTGTTTCATTAGGTCTATGTTTATATAATGATCTTGAACGAATATCCTCCCCAAATACAATTGCCAGATGTTCTTTATTATCCATATCATTAGAATATAAATGTAAAAAAATTTCAGGTCCTTGTGTTGTTGGAATACGTGCTCTTGCAATACATTGTACGTTTGGTAAAACATCGGGCAGTAATCTTCTCTTTTCTTCTGCTTTTGGAATCGTATGAAATGGTGATTCTGATCTATCTATATGAAGCAAATGTTCATGACCTTTATGACATTTAAAAACATTATTATCTATATGCTTTTCATTTTTATTCTGACCCTCGTTTTGATTATCAATTACAATTTCATTATCAGCGTGGTTGATTTTCTCCCTGGATACAGTTGGGGAAATAATAGGCATGTTTTCAAAGATATCTTCAGTCATCTTGGTCTATTCTACTGTTGCTATCCCTGCAGACTAGCAAGAAGAAACCCCACGTCAACCTCCGCAAACCTCCCCTCCCACAGATCACAACCCAACCCCCTAACCCATCCTCTTATTAACAACTAACTCTCCTCGCCAGCTCGCCCGCCAACATGTTTCTGCACTGCATTCCGTGCTGACTAATTTCAAGGGTCTTGCACGGTGTATTGTTCCTTGTTCTGAGCAGTTTGTCAGCGTCTGGGGCGTCAATTGCATTGCCAAACTAGTAATCATGACTTCCGAACAACAAGCTGTCAACAAGAACAAACTACTCGGTGTGGGGATTTTTGCCGTTGCAACAATAGGCGTCTTTTTTTATGCTAGAGCTAAACCGGGAAAGGCTACTCTGCCAATTGTTTATCCTGCAGAAACTGCAACTGCTTCAGGTAGAGTATTTCAAACAGTTCATACACCACAAGAATTTGATCTTTTATTGAGTACACCTAACGTTTCTAGAGGAACAATATTTGTTAATTTTGTTAGACTTGGAGAAGGTCCAAGTAATTCATTGGCTACACACATATGGGAAATAGTACGTAATGTGGACACACCAAATACAAGTACCGTTTGTGTTGAACTGGCTGGTGGAAGAAATAATGATTTAATTCGTCGTTATTTGGTTAATACTGTCCCATCAGTTGTAGCGCTAAAGAAAACATTACCTATAAGTAAATATACGGATGATACAGTAAGAAATAGTAATACAGAAATGAATCACGTTAATAAAGAAAAACTACGTCAATGGGTATCGGAAGTTCTTTCCAAGTAACATTTGATATATACATATATATATATATAAATGGAGTTTGTTTGTTTGTTTTTTTTGTTTAATATCTATATACCCCAACATTAACTTTGTTGCTTTTTTAATCTAGCTTCAATTGCACGAAATCTTTGTTCACGTAACACCTTCATACGTTGCATTTCTGATAATCCACTTAACTTTTGCTCTTCTGTAACTCTCAATAATCCCGGCCCAGTGATATTACTAGTCTTTTGGGATTTACTACTTTCTTTTGTTTTAAATTCATCAACAATAGATTCATGTTTTTCTTTTAACTCTTGCTTTCCTTGTTCAATTCTTTCATCTTCTTCTTGTTTAATTTTTAAGTTAGCATCTTCTACTTCTTCTTTTGTCATTCCACTACCAATACCTGTATCTATCCATAAAATTCCACAATCTTCACCTAAAATTCCTCTACTTAATCTAAATGCATATCTTGTAGCTTTATCATTTGCAATTTCATATGCGGTTTTACCAAAAGAATTTAAAATAGTAGCATCCGCGTGTAATTGAACCATTAAAGTTTGAACCATAAATGCCAAGCCTTTTCTTGATGCATAATGTAATAATGTAGGATTTAAAACATATTGTTCTTCAGGTTGTAATTTAAAATTAACTTCAATTTTTTGCTTGAATTTTCTCATAAACGCAATTAATGCAGGTGCTTTTGATTTTTTAAGTAATATAATTAAATCATTACTTAATTTAATTTTTTCTTCTTTATCTTTATTATCCTCTTTATTAGCTTCTTTTGATTTAATCAACATTTCATCCTTTTTACGTCTTTTTTCAATCTCTTTTTTAGAAATACTTGGAAGTTCAACAACTTTTAAATATGATAATTCACACCATGCCCTTTTTAATTCCATAGTTGTTGGCCTCTTAGTTGCAAATGGTATCATCTTTACACGTTTATCTCCTGTTTTAATAATTGCCTTTGGATCTTTTGGATCTCTAACAATTAATCCTGTACCTCTAGCATTCTTACCACCTTTACCTGATCCTCTAATAAAAACAGAATTACATTGATCAAGTAATGGTTTCCATTCTTCCATTAACATTTCAATATCTTTACCTAATGCTTGTTCATTATATCTTCTAAGTGTACTACCTGCAGAATTAGCTTTACCTTTAGCATCATCCATTGCACTTTGTGATCCACCTTGTTTACGACGTGTCGTGTATCTATGGAAAGTTTTATGAGCAAGTAATCTAACTGATTGTAATTGTAATTCACATGCCGTTCCTTTATTACCCTTTGTAGAATGTGGTAAATGAGATATAATTGCACCTGCAAAATGTCCAGAAGAAAGCATAAAAATTGCAGACATACCTGCTTCAATTGGATCTTTTGGTATAGGATGTTCTGCATCATATGTGATACTTTTCAAAACATTAATTGGATCAAAATTTGGTGAATCAATTGCATCTATACTGGTTTTATAAACTCCAAAACACTTATCGTTTTCAATAATTGAAGATTTAAAAAGGACCATTGGAGATTTGGTAGACATAAAACTGATTGTAGATTCATAGTCTTCTTCATTTTCATTGATAGTTGATAATTCAACTTTTTCTCCTCCTTCTTCTTCTGATTCGGATTCGGATTCGGATTGTCCTTCACTTGCTGATGCTTCTGATTCAACTTCTTCATCATTATTTCCATTTTTGCCACTTCCATCAGATTTCAAAATTTTAAGTTTGGATAAAGTTGTAGTAATATTCCCAATATTTCTTGGTGTTGGTTGAACAATTACAGGTTTGACAAATGTATCTTCTGGCTTAGACAAATCTATTTCATCTTTTCGACGTTCAACAAATTCTTTATATGATTTATTTTCAAATGTAAGAGAATCAAAATATAAAGTTTTTAATGAATTTAAAATTGTCGGATCAAGATTGTAAATGTATCTCTTGTTATATGGAATCTCTTCAGTCATGAAATTTTCAATCGATTGTTGCAATAAGGAATTTTTCAATGTACTAGCAAAGGAAGAAAAGATGAATACACAGATTATACAATTCTCAATCGGGATTTTATGTATTTTTCAATTTTCAAGTCAGCAAGATTTTTTCTCTTTCAATTCTTTAAAATGATTTTATTTTTATATATCCCCGAACTCAGGCAAAAATGACTCAGAATTTAGCTAGAAAGGCTTTCTTTAAAACTGAGGCACCTCCATGTTGTTTACGAATTAATCCATTAGATCCATCAATTGTTTATTTTGGTACATATACTTTAATTCAAGGTAACAATCGTAAAGGATCAATTGAGATATGGAAACTTGATAATTACTATAACAAAGATACAAAATATGACTATCCAGATCATAATGAAGTTTCTATAGATAATCTTCCCATACGTGGAAAACATTTAAAGACTATCCCTACACATGGTGCTGTTCTTGATATTAAAATTGATCCTAAATCAATATCATCAACAGATGAATCATTATTATTAACAACCGCACATTCTACAGGTAATATTACATTTTGGAAAATTAATAAAGATGATTCCTTGGAAATTAATGAAGTTTATGATATTCAATTATTTCCAGAACCTACATCAAGTTCTGATGAAACATTAATAACTTCAATTAATTTTCATCCAAGAAATAACTATCTTTCATTTACAACTACTACAGGTACAGTTGGATATTATGATTATACAAATACATCATCATCTATTGAACCAGTGTTTTTTGAAACTGAACATTCTTTAGAAGCATGGTATGCAGATTGGTGTCATTTATCACCTCTTGATAATGTAGTGTTTAGTGGTGGTGATGATGCACAATTAATAGCACATGATATAAGAGAACCATTTCCTATATTTACAACCTCAAGAATTCATGAAGCAGGCATTGTTTCTGTTCTTACAGCAAGAGAAAATTGGTGTGAAAATGTTATTGATCCTTACGTTATTTGGACAGGTGGTTATGATGATCAATTATGTGTTTTAGATTTACGTGCAGGTGCAAGCATTAATAATGGTAATTTATTCCCTGGTATGCCTCCATTAGTTAAAGAAAAGCATAACCTTGGTGGTGGTGTTTGGAGATTGATACCTTCTCCTGATCTTACAGATAATCGAGTATTTACTTGTAATATGTATGATGGTGGTAGAATGATCTCTTATGATTTAGAAAATGGACAAAATATCAAAATTGCAGGTTATTATAAAGGTGAACATTCAAGTATAACTTACGGTGGTGATTGGATTGGAAATACTGCTGTGAGTTGTAGTTTTTATGATAATGTTGTACAAGTATGGGATGTTTAATTAGAATATATAGTTTAAAGTCTAAAATCTAAAATCTAAAATCTAAAATCTAAAATCTATAAATTTAATGAACTTAATAAAAACTTAGTATTTTCCAAAAACGTATGAAACTAACGGCTTTTCTTTATCCTGACCATTCAGTAAAGTGTTTAAAATATCATCATCCGTAACCAGTTCGCCTATATCCGGTGAAACAGCATTAATATGTCTATATCCTTTCATACAGCGACGTAGCCTCTTACGTTTTAAAGTTGAAATATCAGTCTCCTTTGATTCATCAATTGGGTATTTTTGTGAAAATGATAATGCAGACATAAATTTCTTTTTATCATCGTTAGAATTAGCGTCGTCATCATCATGATCATCGTCTTTTTTTTCTTCTTCTTCAAAATTGTCATCATTATAAAATTTTCCATTGATCATTATGCTTCCTGTACCATTACAGTCGCAACACATCATTTCATGTGTATTACAATAATTGTTATTTTTAATTTTGTCAAATTGAATATTGAAAATATCTTTTATATCAGATCTATCAAATAATTCCTTTTCACCTCCTCTTTGATCAAGAAATTTATCACTTAAATCTTGCTTAATTAATTGTCTTTGAAATATCTTTTCATCCATGCATCCATTTGTTAAAAGTCGATAAATTTTAACTTCTTTTCCTTGACCATCTCTATGTATTCTAGCAATAGCTTGTAAATCAACTGCAGGATTCCAATCATTATCAAATAAGACAAGTCTTGATGCACCAACTAAATTTAATCCAACACCACCAGCTTTTGCACTTAATAATAAAGCAAAATTTTTAGTCAAATCACATCTATTAAAATTATCAACAATTTTACTTCTTTCATTTGAAGGTGTTGATCCATCAAGTCTTGAAAATGATAAATTTAAAGATTTGAAAATAGATTCAATGATATCTAAAGTAGATGTAAAATTAGAAACAATAATTACCTTTTCATCACCTTGAGAATGTAATAATCCTAATAATTTAATAAGTGCCAATATCTTACCACTTTTTACCTTCTTTCCTAATTGCTTACGAAATTCAATATCTTCTAAAGATTCTGAATTTCTTTCACAAATTTCAAGGAAAAACCCATCACTTTGTAAAAGAGAAGGAGAATTGCAAATTTTTCTAAAAGTATTAATAAGATTAAATGAAGATTGGCCACTAATACTTGATTCGTCTTCAATTAAATTTTTGAATCTTTTTGTATCAATTACAGTTTTAAATAATTGTAATTGAAGTGGGGTTGGTGGAACAAGAATTATATAATCTGATCTTTTAGGTAAATATTTTGTTAATTCCAGATTAGACCTTCTTAAAATAAAACTATTTGTCAATTTAACCAATTCCTTTGATTTTTCTCGTCCCTTTTTAATTAACAATTGATTATTACAATTTGAATCTCTAGAATCTAAGATTGGTTTAACAAATTTTTTCTGAAATGATTTTAAATCATCTAAAATGCCAGGATTTGTAAAATTGGCCATTGTATAAAATTCACTTAAATCATTTTGAATTGGAGTACCAGATAATAAAATTCTTTTTCTAATATTAAAACTTTCTAAAGTTTTCATTGTTTTATTTTCACTGTTTTTCAATCTATGGCCTTCATCACAAACTAATAAATCAAAATTTACATGAGCAAGTAAATCAGACATTGATTGCATCTTTTCATAACCAATAATCATAACTTGATAAACTTTATTTCGACCAAACAATTCAATATCTTGTTTTTCATCTTGATATTTATTGTTATTTATCGTCAACACGCCTACTCTATTCAAACCTAACCATTTTGTGAATTCATTTTTCCAATTATTTACTAAACTAACAGGACAACAAATTAAAACTTTTTCAATAATAGGTTTTGCATTTACAATTGGAGATTGTCTCAACATTGTCCATATAACAGCAATGGTCTGTAAAGTTTTCCCTAACCCCATTTCATCAGCTAAAATTGCGCCTCTTATATTATCCGATTTTATACCCATTAAACATGAATACAAAAACTGGACTCCTTCTCTTTGATGAGGTCTTAATTTAGAAGATATTGAAGGATCCACGACAATTTTACGTGGTAACTCAGTTTCATCAATACTTTTGAGTATATCAGGCATAAACAATGGATCTTCAATATCTGATACATCATAAAGTGGTGTAGTTGCTGAGGATTTTTTTTTATCCTTCAAAGTTAAACTTAATTTTATGTTTGTAGGTTTCACAGTTGTGCTCTTTATGGGGATCATATTGTCTTTTTCGTTAGTTTTGTTTTGTAATATCTGATTTGGCGTTTTAATATTCGCCTTATTTTGTTTAGCAAGTAAAGGTGATTTGAATGGTGCTTGTTTAATCGGTGCTCCTAAACAACTTATTGTTGATGGGGTGGTTGATAAAGTCAGTTTAGGGACTTTTGAAGTAATAATTTCATCATCTAATTCGAATTCAAACCCTGAACATTTGAACACTCCTTTGAAAATGGCTTTGTCTGCATCTTTCAATTTCCCTATCACTATGCCATCTTCATTTTTAATCGTTGCAATGTTACTGGACATGTTCAAAATCAACATTCCATCCCCTTCCCATGTTTTGTTCTTTTTGGTGGTGAATTTTCTGTACAAAACGTTGAATTTTGAAGAACACGTGCTATTGTTTTGATGATGAGCCGCCGAAGAGACCGTGTTTTTATGGGGTTGAGACAAGGATTCCGAGCTACTGGGGCGAGATCTGGTCAAGGACCGTTTCCTGTAGTTGGCAAAGGAGGTGTTCAGGTTCATTCTGAGGCCCGCTGGAGGACGGGAAGCAGTCGGGAAGGCGGGAGAAACGTCTGCCACAGACGGTGGCAAGGCCAAAATGGAAGGAAGACAAACGTCAATGCAGAAAACACAGCACAACACAACACAACACACGCAACGAGCAGCGGCGTGTTTTTCTTTGTTTTGCTTTCTGTGTGTGTTTCCGATTGTTGTTGGGTTTGGCCCGTAGCAGGCTATGGTTCGTCGTTTCTTCTGCCGTCCTGGTGTTCACTCTGCAAGATAGACCATCTACTTCTGTCAGCGGGACATGTCTGACATGCTCAACAACACTGCACGCGTGCCATCTGCCCCAGATACTTTCTCAGATTCCAACAACAATAACACTGCCAACCACACTACTAATAATAGAAGAGAAACTATAATGACTTCAACCATGAACAGGTCAAAAGAACCAAACACACCATCTCTAGCTAAACCTCCCACTTTTAGCTCACCTGCACCAATGTCTTTTCCGGAAACACCCGACAGGATACCACGTCAAATAAACGATTTAGAAAATACGCCTTTATTATCGCCTCCACAAACATCACTAGGTAATAATCTTCTTTCAACTCCTCAAAGACGTAAGGGAAGTACAGGCAATGCTGGCACTGATTTTTATACCTTGCTTAAATCTCCTGAAGTTCGTATGGATGATAAGAGCCTCAAAAGACGTTCTATTGAGCTATTTAGTATAACAAATACAAAATCACCAGAACAACTGCATAAAGAATATGATAGTGAACATTTACTTAAATCTCCAAGAAGGGATTACAAAGAAATTAGAAAGATATCAGAAAATTTAAGAACTAGATTAAATTATGCTAATGTTAAGATTCAGCATGGATGGTCTAAGAAATCGATCGGAGAATTAGAACACTCATTGGAAGAAATTGCAACTAATCCACGACGTTCAGGTCAATTCAATAATAATCTTGATAATAATAAGAATTTGGAAGATTTTTGGAATTTAAAGGCTGATAATTTACCAAACAAGAAGGATATTAATACTAATGATCAAATAATTGCTAATACGAATACTAATACTAATACTAATACAAATATAAATACGAATACGAATACAAATACAAATACTAATACTAATGCTTCTCTGCTTGCAAGTCCTGGACAATTTTCAGGTACGGGCAGTAGAAGAAGATCCTCATTTGCATCAGGAATAAGATTAGATGAAGTTGCTAAGCGTGGATTAAAATCTTCACCAGAACTGACATCATCAGCTGAATTTTTGCCATCTTTATCACAACAACAAATGTCAACTTCCAGTTCCTTTGCTTCTTTACTACAACCACCAAGTCTGCAAGCTTCTCCGTTAAGAAATGATAGAAGAAGGACTAAAATTTCTATAAATACAGCTAATAATAAAACGGGAAACAATCTTGAACAAGATGCTATAATATCATTAATTTCCTTATCTTCTCCTGTTAAATACAATGCTTCAGGATCTTCATTGTCACCATCACCACCACAACATTTAGGTTCACCAACCAAAAGCTCATATTCTGGATTACCATCGTTATCAGGAGTAGGAATTACTAATAAAAGATTGCCACCAATATCATCTATGCTTCCACTGTCTGCTCCGGGTACAAACACTTCTAATGGTAATAATAATATTAATAATCAGTTGAACCGATATTATTTACCAAGTCCACCAAAATATGCCAACAATGGAGGATTAGGTGTGGGAAGTATGAATATGAACATAAGTAGTAGTAGCGGTAGTATGGGATTAGGTATGGGAATGAAAGAAATTAGACCAAGCACTGCTATCAACCGTGGAGTGGAAACGGACGATGAAACTACAGAAGACGAGATAATTGAAGATGATGAGGTTCTGGTGGATGAAAGTGTGATATCTGAGATGGCATCAGACAAAGGCGATGCCAAAACTAATGCCAACACACATCGGTTTCGAACAGCGAGGTATGACGAGGGGAAGAAGAAGATGACATCAACGAAGAAGAGCCAAGTGTAGCTAGGAGAGGGGAACTTTGTAATCTGTGTACAACAACTACAAGTAATAATAACTTGATCAATTAATGTTAACAGCTAAAACAAGATACGGCCGAATTTCCCAATCGGGCAATTCCGACGCGGAAAAAAGAAACTGCCATTTTTTGTTGTATATAAAAGAGATGGTTTTCGATGCTGGGAAAAAGAGAAGGAGACTGGTGGTGGTGGTGGTGGTGTTTCGGATAGTGTTCTCTTAATCATCGAAAATGGTCTCTGTCTCTGTGTTGAACGTCCTTGCGTTGGCTTTGGCTGCGCATGCTGCTCCTGCTCCTGCTCCTGCTCCTGGTTTATTCGAAAATGTCTTATCGAATGCTTTCGATTCCGTTGAACAATTAGCTTTAAATATTGAAACCGAATCTGCGACATTTGAAGAAGAATCTTTACCTGCGATCTTTTCGAAGAATCCAGATCTTTTCAGACTTCATGCGGACTTAATTAAAATTGAATCTATCAGTCGTAATGAATATGCCGTTTCTCGTTATTTACAAAAATATTTAAACAATTTAGGTTTAGGTTACGAATTACAAACTGATGAATCTAAAAGAAACATATACGCATATTCTGGTAGTGAGAATACATCTGTTTTACTGACATCTCATATTGATACTGTTCCCCCATACATTAATTATTCAATTGTTGAAGATGAAGAAGATGGTAATGTTAAAATTTATGGACGTGGTTCAAATGATGCTAAAGGTTCGGTTGCTGCACAAATTATTGCAGCAAGGGAATTAATTGAAGAAGGTTTAGTTACAGTTGAAGATTTAAGTTTATTATTTGTATTTCAAGAAGAAGTTGGAGGTAAAGGTATGATAACTGCAAATGAACATTTCCTTGAAGAAAATGTTAATTGGGATACGGTTATATTTGGTGAACCAACCGAAAATAAATTAGCTACTGGTCATAAAGGTATTTATTTGGCAAATATTGAAGTTTTTGGTTTAGCAAGTCATTCAGGTTATCCAGATGTTGGTATTGATGCAGATAAAATATTAATTGAAATTATGCATGAATTTGAAACTTATCCATGGCCAAGTTCAGAATTATTAAACAAAACTACTGTTAACATTGGTTTATTTCATGGTGGTACTGCAGGTAATGTTATTTCCCCATATGCAGAATGTTTAATAATAATGAGAACCGCAGTTGATTGTGATCAAATTGTTCCAGTTGCTGAAAAGATAGTCAAGAAATATGAATCAGTGGCAAAAGAAATAAAGTTTAATGTTCAAGTCGCTGATGATCCAGTTTCTTTAGATTATAAAGTTGAAGGTTTTGAAACTTATGTTGCTTCATATGCAACAGATATTCCAAAATTAGATCACAGAGGTTTTAAAAGATATTTATATGGTCCAGGTACCATTTTAGTTGCTCATAGTGACGATGAATTCGTTACCGCTGACAGTCTATTACAAGCAGTTGAAGATTACAAGAAGTTAGTTTTGTATTCATTAGGTAAATAAAATAAAGATGTCAATAAAAGGACAGCTGTCACTATTATTAATAATGTGTAATTTACAATTTTTTATAAGAAAAAAAATAGGAAAAATAAAAAGATAACGAACTACATCCATTAGAATGTGATCCCGCTCATATATCCGATGCAGGTGTGAATACAAGCATAAGACTCAAACTGGGGACAGTGTAAGAAGCATTTCTCTCCCATCGACGGGCCGGTCAAACAACGGCACGGACTGTAACGCAGCAATGCATGCAGTCCAGACTGTCTCGGGCCCGTCTAGGTGTGGTGGTTGAGAAAAGAAAGGAGAGAGGGAAGAAAGCAGACTAGACAAACCACCCAAAGCTGGAAAGAAACACCTCCTGCCAGCAACAGAAAACTTCATCAACTTGCAAACTCATCTTCAAATCTCGCAACCCGCGCCCGCTGTGAAAAATTTTTCACCGCGCAGACGAGGCCGGTGCGTGAGCATGAATTGGAACAAGTGGCAGGGTTTCGGTCTGGGGCCAGGGCTGGGGGCCTGGGTTGGGGGCTGGGAGAGAGGTTTCTGCTCCGGTATGCATCGCACGTTCCATCATGGCTAAGAAGGGAAAGAAGAACAACAAGAACCAAGACTACTGGGACGAAGAGTTCGAACAAGATCAACCACAAACACAGGAAATCGGTGAGGATGTTGGCGTTGACGCTAATGCAGAAGATGTTGCCAATGAACCACAAGGTCCGGCTGTTGCTAGCGCCGAGGATGAATTCGGTGGTGACTTCTTGTCCAATTTGAAGAAGGCTAAGAATAAGAAAGACAAAAAGGCTAAACAAGCTGAAGAAGAAGAAAAAAATAGACAAGAAACCGCTCAACAACAAAAAGGTCCTGTTATTAAGAGTAAAAAAGAAAAGGAAAGAGAAAAGAAGGAAAGAGAAAAGCAAAGAAAGAAGCAATTGGCTGAAAGAAAAGGTGCTTCTCAAGTTAAATCAAACAATAATACTCCTGAATCAACTCCAGCTCCTGAATCTGCAGAATCTTCTTCTAATTCAGTTCCTGAACAAAAAGAAACTGAAACTCCAAAAGCTGCACCAGCAAAGAAGGGTAAGAAAGTTCCAGCAGGTATTGCTGCTTTAAAGAAGCAATTAGAATTAAAGAAACAAGCTGAAGAAGAAGCTTTACGTTTAGAAGAAGAAGAAAAATTAAGAGAAGAAGAAGAAGAAAAGAAAAAAATTGAAGATGAAAAGGCAAAGGAAGAAGCAAAGAGACTTAAGAAAGAAAAAGAAAAGGCCAAGGTTGAACAATTAAAGAAAGAAGGTAAATACTTAACAAAGAAACAAAAGCAAGAAAAGGCACTGCAAGAAAAGAGAAGAGCTGCTTTATTACAAGCAGGTAATATTACTGTTGCAGGTTTATCTAATAATAGTGCTTCAAAAGCAAGAGCTTCTAATTATAAAAAGAAGGGTAAGAAATTTAACCAATCTACTGAAAATTCTTCTACTGATGCAAAATCTGCTGCTACTTCTAAAGCTGTTTCTAATGAAGATGATGATGATGAAGCATTAGTTGATGATTGGGAAAGTATGGCATTAGATGATGATGATGAAGAAGAAGAAAAATCTTCAACTGGTCTTGATGAAGAAGAAAGAGAAGAACAAGAAGAGCAAGAATTTGTTGAAAAAGATTACGATAACAGTGATGTTATTGAAGAAACTTCAAAACCAAAATCAAAATCAACTTCAGCTCCAGCTCCAGCTCCAACTCCAACTCCAGTTTTTGCTGATGCATCTGCTAAATCATTATTACCTGCAACTACTAGTATAAGTAAAGATGGTAAAGAATTACGTTCTCCAATTTGTTGTATTTTAGGTCATGTTGATACTGGTAAGACTAAATTATTAGATAAAATTAGACAAACTAATGTTCAAGGTGGTGAAGCTGGTGGTATTACACAACAAATTGGTGCAACTTATTTCCCAATTGATGCAATTCAAGAAAAAACTAAAGTTATGGAAGCTTATGAAAAAGTTTCTTATGATGTTCCAGGTTTATTAATGATTGATACTCCAGGTCATGAATCTTTTACTAATTTAAGAACAAGAGGTTCATCTCTTTGTAATATTGCAATTTTAGTTATTGATATCATGCATGGTTTAGAACAACAAACTTTAGAATCTATTAGATTATTAAGAGATAGAAAGGCACCTTTCGTTGTTGCTTTAAATAAAATTGATAGATTATATGATTGGCAAGTTACTCCAAATAATTCATTCCGTAATTCTCTGGAAAGTCAAAAACCATCTGTTAGATCTGAATTTGAAAATAGATTTACTCAAATTAAAGTTGCTTTAGCTGAACAAGGTTTAAACAGTGAATTATATTACAAAAATCAAAATATTTCTAAATATGTTTCTATTGTTCCAACATCTGCTGTTACCGGTGAAGGTGTCCCTGATTTATTATGGTTATTATTAGAATTAACTCAAAAGAGAATGAGTAAACAATTGAAATATTTAACCGGTGTTGAAGCAACTATTTTAGAAGTTAAAGTTATTGAAGGTTTAGGTACTACAATTGATGTTATTTTATCAAATGGTGTTTTACATGAAGGTGATAGAATTGTTTTATGTGGTATGAATGGTCCAATTGTTACTAATATTAGAGCTTTATTAACACCTCCACCTGCAAGAGAATTACGTATTAAATCTGAATATGTTCATCATAAAGAAGTTAAAGCAGCTTTAGGTGTTAAAATTGCAGCAAATGATTTAGAAAAGGCAGTTGCAGGTTCAAGATTATTAGTTGTTAAAGATGGTGATGATGAAGAAGAAATGATGGATGATGTTATGGAAGATTTAACAGGTTTATTAGATTCTGTTGATCCAACTGGTAATGGTGTTACAGTTCAAGCATCTACTTTAGGTTCTTTAGAAGCATTATTAGATTTCTTAAAAGATATGAAAATTCCAGTTATGTCTATTGGTTTAGGTCCTGTTTATAAAAGAGATGTTATGAAGGCAACTGCAATGTTAGATAAAGCAAAAGAATTAGCTGTTATGTTATGTTTTGATGTTAAAGTTGATAAAGAAGCAGAACATTATGCTAATGAACAAGGTGTTAAAATTTTTAATGCTGACGTTATTTATCATTTATTCGATGAATTTACTGCATATCAAGAAAAATTATTAGAAGAAAAGAGAAAAGCAAATGCAGGATCTGCAATTTTCCCATGTGTTTTGAAAACTTTACAAATTATTAATAAAAGAAATCCTATGATTATTGGTGTTGATGTTGCTGAAGGTATGGTTAAAATTGGTACTCCAATTTGTGCTGTTAAACCAGATCCAGTTACTGGTAAAAAATCACCAATGTTATTAGGTACTGTTGTTTCACTGGAAGTTAATCATCAATCTAAGAATACTGTTAGAAAAGGTGAAACAAATGCCGGTGTTGCAATGCGTTTGGAAGGACCATCTGGTCAACAACCAACTTGGGGTAGACATGTTGATGAAAAGGATGGATTATACTCTTTAATTTCTAGAAAATCCATTAATACATTAAAAGATCCTGCATTTAGAAGTACAGTGCCGAGAGAAGATTGGTTATTGATTAAAAAATTAAAACCATTATTAGATATCGAATAAATTTGTCGTATTTCTAGTTTCTAAAAATTATTTATGTTGTTAATTTTATAAATTTTATAAATTCTATAATTCTATAGTTTTATAATTTATCTTTTTACTTGATTTTAAATATAATTAATGCTAAATCATAAGTTATTTATATTACAAAATTATATTTATTCTTCATCTGAAGAAATAACGTCCTGTGGTGCTGGAGGTGGTGGTGGTGGTTTGAAATATTCTTGATCTGCAATTACTGCTTTTCTATAAGCTTCTTGATTATCAGCAAATGCTAAAAGGTAATCTAATTCTAAATCATGGACTTGTCTGCCTAACATAACAACAGAATGTAATGGTTCACCAGCATCATAATCAGCTAATTGTTCTAAAGTTGCAGCTTTAAATGATTGATCTGGTGATCCTAATCTTGAAACTGCAATACATGGAGTTTGTGGAGTATATGCTTCTTCTTTTCTTAATTCTTCAATTTCTAGAAGTTGTTGACAACAAGTTGCAACTGACATGTATCTTGGTGGATCATAAACAACTCTACCACGCATTAATTCTTTAATATTTGGTTCTTTAACTTTAATATCTAATAATAATAATGTATGTAAACCAATCTTTCTATTTTCCATAACTTTATTATAAAATGAATCTGGTCTCCAATCTTCGGTAAAGAAAACAATAGAAACTGCTTGACCAAAATTATATAACTGTAAACCACAAGCACCAACAGCATTCATAACACTGGCATTGTGAATACTTTCAACGGGTATACCTAAATCTCTAGCACGAATGACTAAATCGGTATGAGTAGTTGCACCAAAAACATCACCAACAACTAAAAATGCAACATCATCGACTTGAGCATTTTCTAAAATTTTATCACTTTCAGATTCAACCATTTCACGATCTGCAAGGATGACTTCACGACCGTAAAATTCTTCAAGGGTAGATTTATTAGCAGACATTAAAATTGAAGTGTAAGCTTCAAGATAAACACGTTTACATTTTTTAACTGCAGCAAGACCACGAACTGTGATATCAGATTCGTGGGCAAGACCTAAACCAATCATATAAAGCATATTGAATGTATGTTGCGCTTGGGAGTGTAAATGGTATAGTTTAAATAAACGAAAAAGAAATATTTTTTTTTGAAAAAGTACCAAAAAAAATCCAGAAAATAAAAAATTTTCGATTACAGAAAATCATGTTGAAGAAATTAGATTTGAGATTAAGGCTTGGTTGAGCAGGGACATGTCTTTCTTTCTTCTTCAAAAAAAAAAGTTTTGGAGATATCATTAAGCAATTAAAATGGTATTTGAAGCTACAGAATCAACTTCTCTTCTTGGAACAACTCCTTCAACATCTAGGACTGACAGGATTAAAAAACAATGGGAAAATTTTAGAAAACAAGTCATAAGAAATAAACTTCATGTCTATATTCCTATCGGGATTGTCAGTGTTATTATTTTTAGTTTATTAACCATTTTTTTTGTTCATGTTGAACCAAATTTAGGTATTGGCGTTGCTGAAGGTACTTATTTTGATACCGACAATTTGAAATTAATTGGTCTAAGTGATACTGGCGGAATTGATTTACAAATTAGTGGTACAAATACTAATAATTATACTAATATTGAAGATATTTGGATTAGAGATTATTTTAAGAGTGGTGGATTTGTCATTAGAGGACTCAATCTAAAAATTGATGAATTGGATCTAATTGTTTTTGATTCGGCTCAAGGCGATGATTTAAATTTAGGTAAAGTTGAAATTAAACCATTTTATGTTAAAATAGTTGATGGTAAAAGTACAGGTATGGATTTATTTGTTACTTTATATCCAAATACCAAAGGTGTAAGGGGAATTTTAAAAAGGCTTTTGTTGAAACCTGATGCTAAGTTAAGATTAAGAGGTGATGCAAGGGTTAAGGTGTATATGATTAATGGATTTGTTCCTGTCAGTAGCATCAGTATTCCGCTGGATATTGAATTTTAAATAGGGTTCTTTTTTTTATATAATAATTGTTTATGGGTTTAGGTAAAATGAAATGAAAATTTATGATTTATGATTTATGGTTACTTATTTATTTTAATTTTAATAAATAAACTAAATATGTGTCTTTATAGTCTTTATGGTTTATACTTTGAAATATACAGAAAAAAAAACAGATCAACCTGGTGGTAATTGAGAGACATCAACGACATCAGCAGCATCCTTAGTTGGATCTGTACCGTCATCAACACCTTCTATTGGTGTTCTTGGTAATGCCATCATACCAGATCTTGCTAATTCTAAGATACCGAAAGGTTGAATAAGAGCAATAAAAGAAGAAATTCTAGATGGTTTAGCTGCTAATTCGACAATACAGTTTCTATCACTGACATCGACAATTTTACCACCAAATTCACGAGTTAATTTGCTGATAGCATCTAAATGTTCGTACTTTTGTCTTAAAGCTTGAGAAGGTGGTAAATTGTTTGGATGGTAAGTTTCAGATCTAAGTCTATGTGAAACAGAAATGTCAGCATCATTATGGTGAGCAACTAATTCTTGGAAATATTCAGGACCTAAAAGAGAAACTCTTGCAAGTAATAATTCTCTTTTAATGATTTCAGAGTGAGTGTAATCTAAAACTGCATAAACAGGAACTAAATCTTCAATTTGTTTTCTAGCTTGTTCAACAACTGCGTCTTGACCACCAAGAACAATAGTCATTCTTGATAAGTCTTTAACTTCAGTGTTACAAACAACTAAAGAATCGATGTTAAAACCTCTTGCAGCTAAAGTACCAGAAACTAAAGACAAAACACCAGGTTCGTTTTGAACTAAACAATTTAAGACATGTTGGGTTTTTGGAGTCTTAGAAACGATTGGTGTTTCATAAATAATAGAACTAACAGCAGAATCTGCAGATAAAGTTGGTTGTTCAAAAGTTGGTAACTGTGGTCTCTTTTTGTTTCTGTGTAAATTTTTGTAAGCCATTGCAGCTGTTGAAGATGAGTAATTTCTGAACTGATTCAATGAACCGAGACGGCTACATTGTTTCAATCCTGCTGACTTGGACAACATGATAAATGTGTATATGGGCAGTTGGACAAAAGAAAACAAGAAGGAAAGGAAAGAAAAAGGACGCAAAGAAGCAAGAAGGAAAGTAAAATAAACAAAAAGAAATTAGCACACCGGTAAAATGGACCAGAGCTCTGAATCATGTAGTCGAAAGCGAAGATGCGAGGATGATGACTATAAAGGGAAATGAAGACTCGAAAAAGCGAGCAAAGACTCAAAAAAATTTCCAACTTCGGTCCACCGCTTTCTGTTTTTTTTTGTTTCTCTGTAAAAAGGAAAAAAAAGAATGGAAAAGAAAAAATTAATTGGACGAGACCGGAGTTGAACCGATGACCTTTCGCTTGCAAGGCGAACGCGCTACCAACTACGCCACACGCCCAGGAAAGAAAATGTGGTCCCTAGCAGGATCGAACTGCTGATCTTGGCGTTATTAGCACCACGCCTTAACCAACTGGGCCAAGGGACCTTTTCTTGAAATTCAAAATCTTGGCATCTCCATAATTAAGGCAAGCAAATCACGTGATATAAAAAATAAATTTATAAAATACTTGTCAATTTTATCAAATTTGGAAAATAAAGTTGATTTGAAAAATATAAAATGTATTTGGCACAAAACCATACCTTGCTTACGTAATTTTTATTAATTGAGAAATAAGACGTGAGGGCTCAAAATAAAGATAAACATCGGGGTCAAACGTGATGCCATACAGTAACATCGATCAAATTATGACTGAAGTTTCTTATGTGAAAAAAGTATTCATTTAATCATTCTTTGACAACGATTTTATTCTTTCGAGTTCAAAACTAAATTTTTTTATTTATTATTTGTAATCCTACAGGAAGTTAGTAAAAAAAATAGCAAATCCTATACATGTCCATTAAAAATAATACAGTCTAAATGAATAATGGAATTTCAATTGCACCACCAACAGTTTCAATACCATCATTTTCCTTTTTATTATTACTCGCTTTTTTGTTCTTATTATTATGTTTCCCGCTTTTGTTTCTCTTATTGATATTGTTAGAAACACGTCTTCTTTTCTTATTTATTTCATCTACACCTTCACATTCAACAATAGTTTTTTCAATTTGAATATTATTATCAGATTCCAAATCTCCATTTAGTGGTGTACCATGTCCCAATAACGACATCGTTAATTGCTCTGTAAGTTTTAAAATATTTTTATCTTGATCTGAAGATTTAGTTTTTGTTTTCGTTAAATTTGATTTGAATTTTTCTTTATCGATACTTTCAATAGGTATATAATCTTCATTATTTTTAAACGCAGCATCATCAACATTAAAGTTACCACCATTAAAATTGTTGTTATTATGATTTTCAATTTCTTCAAATTCTGCCCCCGCATTTCCAAAGAAATCATCTAATGTGACAAATTGACCATCATTACCAACTCTAATAGTTTGAATATCTTGATCATCCTTTATCAACTGTTCAATAAAAAGATTATTATATCCCAGTTTTTTCAAAAAAGAGGTTATTGTGTTATCTATATTCAAAGCAGAAAGTTCATCAATGGAAATACTTTCTAATGTAATGAATTCAATACTAGATCCATATAAATTATCTGGTTGTTGTTGCTGTTGATTACCCCCACTACTTTTACCTAATAATAACAATAATGATGTAATACCATTCATGTCTTTACGAAGCTTAATAAGTTTCGACAGTCTAATGGCTTTCAACAGTTTAGCAAAATAATCAAAATGGTATGTGGAGGACAACGATATATTATAACAATCAATGAACGTATAATCCTCTTCACCATCACTAGTCGGTGCAATAGGTTTCAAAAGTTTAAATTCTGGAATGTTTGCTTTCCTTTGTGGTATAATTAATTTTGAATATCCTATTGTATCTGATTTTGATTTTGAAATAAAGATTAATTTGGAATGTTCACTGTCTTTAAGATGATGATAGTTACTATTATTATTTTCGTTTTGTTCAGCATCGGCTATTTTATTACAAAATAAGATAAATTTCTCTGTATTCAAATCAATCATATCTTTGACAATATCTTGTAATATATTCGATTTTATAATAATGTCAAACAAGATCTTTTTAGAATCTAATCTAAAAATGGAATCGTCTATTAATGGAGCTTCAATATCGAATGTATTTAAATCATTATTACTTTCGTCTTGATTCTTTTTATTTTTATTTTTTTGGTTCTTCCCCCTTTTAAATTTCAAATCAGGGTTTTCTATATGATATGTGTTTAATTCACACCTTTCAATTATGAGTTCATCTTCAAATATCATGATAAATGGCTCACCATCCCTTTCATATTTAAATGTACATTCAATACTAGTATCAATTATTTTTTTCTCTTTAACATGGATATTAATAGTTTCTAAAAAAGATAAAATATTTAGATTAATCGTTATAACTGCATCTTTATCAAAGCCATCTTCAATAATATATTTGTCATTTTCATTACTTTCATCATCTGAAAGATCGGTATCATCTGCGTATAATTGAGCTTCAGTGTATTCACGTTTGCCATTCCAAACGCCATTAAATTCATAACTTTGGAACACTTTTTGATTTAAATTGAGCCGTACTTTACACACGTTTCCATCACTTACACTAAAACACATGCCTTCAGATGATATATCTAGCATACAAAAATCTCCAAACGATTGAACTGAACTAATCAATTTATATAGCAACTGAATATTTTTCGTTTTTGCCACAAATTGAGGTTTATCATTATCAGTTGCATCATCTTTCTCATCTAGACTATTTGTGACACGTTGTAAAATTCTTAAATCAACATTTTTATTGTTATTTTCATGTTCACTTCTATGAGTTTTTTCATCAATACTCTCGTTAAACTCTTCTTCCTGACGATTTAGTGATGAAGCAAGTTCTGAGGATATAACATCTGGAGCAGTACTAACAGTACCTATAATTGAAGTCATCAATTTTCCATATGCCCTTTCGTTTCTATCCACAAGTGACAATAAAGAAAATCAGATGCAAGTTTAAAACTTGAGCCTGATCACTGATTAACGCGATGCGGTAAGTACATGTTTTTTTTAAAAAAACGCGACAAATCGACTGTCATGAAAATTTGTATCCTTCCACACACGAGTCAAACTAATAAAACATTTTCGCCTCTAACACATTCAAATCTTAACATTATTAGTTGATAATAAGACCATTAGATTGAAATTTGGCCGCTTAAAAGTGTTAGTGTTATAATAAAGGCAAGGAAGTCATAAAAAACACAGGATATCTTGTACTTTTATGAATAATTAGCATATTTAATTTTTAATAAGATAGCCTTTTTTCTGACCAAAATGACGAAGTTAAAAAAGAGTTGCAAAAACAAATATAGCATTACGCTTAGCGTTTGATGACGTAAGCGAAATTCAAATTATATGTAAAACAAGGAGGTTTTGAAATCAAGCAATGCCCGTGTAGCGTAATGGTTAACGCGTTTGACTTCTAATCAAAAGATTCTGGGTTCGACTCCCAGCATGGGTGCAGGCATTAGCTTAATTTTTTTTTAGTTTTTTTTGATCTTTTAATTATTTCAATAAGTTAAAATAAACATTATTTCTTACTTAGATTTAAGATTAAAAATATACAGTCTATAAAATAGTTACAAAAATTCAGAATTAAACATTATTTAGACTAACGTTGTCTCTAAATTTTTCATATTCTCTACTCAATTGTTTACATCTTAATTGAGCTTCCATCTCTCTCTTGTTAAGACTTTCATAATTCAATTGAAGTTTTTCAATGGTTGCATCTAAATGTTTGATTTCATCCTCAGAGTGTTTCTTTGATCTTTCTAAATCTTTGTTACGAACTTCTAAATCTTTAATAGCCCTATTTAAGCTATCAACCTTATGATTTTCAAATAATTTCGATGATTTCGCCATACTTAACTTTTCATCTAATTCATCAACACGTTTTGACCAATGTAAATTTTGTGCTTTGATTTCAGCTGAATGTTTTTTATGAGTTTCATTGATTTCATTTTCTAAATTGTTATTAAACTTAGCCAATTGCTTATTTTCTTCAACTGTTTTAAAATAATCACTCTTCATTTGTTCAAGATCATCTGAAATTTGACTATACTTTTCCTTATATTCATTAAATGAAAATGTCATCTTTTCAAGATTAACTTGAGAATTTTGAAGTTTTTCACTTAGTTGCCTTGCAAGAACCGCTGTATTTGCATCATCTCTAACCTTAGATAAATGCTGTTCAAATTGAACTGTAATACCATTTAATTTATCTTCTAATAAACGTTTAGAATTTATTAAATCATCACGTTCCTTTAACAAGTCACCATTAGATACTTTCAAAACATGTACTTGCTGAGATAAGTTTTGAACTTTGAGGATGTTTTCTTTAACTTCGCCAAGCAAACCTTCATTTTTAGCAATACAATCATTCAAAGCTTTAGTTAAGACATTCTTTTCTCTTGATAGTTCATTATTATTGAATTTTGCGGAACTAATTTCTTTTCTGCATGTTTCCAATTGTAAGTTCATACTTTTTAACAATTTACCCATTTCAGTTACTTTATTAACACTCTTCACCAATTCTTCATTCAATCTCATAATTTCTGATTCTTGATATTCATGATTAACAGATTTGACAGTTTTTCTTAATTCTTCACTATCTTCGTATTTATCTTTCAAGTTTGTTAAAGATTCGTTTAGTTGACTAATTTCAAAATCTTTATCAGATAATTTCTTTTCTAAATCTCTAACTGATTCATTCAAAATTTGAACTTGATTATCACTTTCTTCATATTTATATTCATAACGTTTTAACTTTGCCTTTAAATGGGTGATATCATCACTCATCTTCTTACGTTCTCTCAAGGAACTTTGTAATTCAACTTCTGCTTTTGATAATTTGTTATAGTAGTCTTCTGATCTGTTTTTATAAAGTTCAATACTTGAATTTAACGCACTGTTTTTTAATTGAATGGTTTTCAAATTATTTTTAAGTTGAATGATTTCTTCTTCCTGTTCAAATCTGCTACCATTGCCTAACTCCAAACGATGTAATTTGGTCTTTAATTCATTTAACGTAGAACTTAATCTTAAATTTTCATGTTTCAATTTGGTATCTGTAGAATTATTAAGAATATTGTTTTCAACATTGTTTTCAACATTGTTTTTAACATTAGTTGTATCATTAAAAATATTATTTTTAGATTTGATTGAATCATTAGAGCTCTTCTTCATTTGAATTCTTAAATCTTTAATTTGTTCTTTCAAATCATTAACTTCAATTTGAGACATTTGAAACCTATTTTTATATTCTAGTGAATCAGAATCTAACATATCAAATGCGTTGGATTCAACACTATCTCTTGAATATTTACTTTTATAATACATAACATCTTTTTGTAATTGAACATAATAATCTTGTAATCTTTTATTGCCTTCTTTTTCCAAGATTAATTTTTCCTTCAAATCGTCAACTTCACTATGATCATTAAAAATCTTAATATCGTTATTGGTATCAACAGGAAGATTATAGTTAAGTCCAGAGTTTTTGAACGCGCTTATATTAATAATTCCATTATTATCTTTTTTAAGAAGTGCTTTCAAATTTCTATTTTCATAAGATTCAGCAGCCAGTCTTGTTCTTAATAATCTAACAGTTTCACTTAATTCATGAACTTCAGGACGTAACTCATTATTCTTCTTATTAATTTCATATTGATTCAGATCTGCTTGGTTTGGATTTACTGTTCTTAATCGTAATTTCAGTTGTGAGTTATCCATTTCCAAACTTTTCTTTTCTTTGATTGCTCTTTCAGTTTCTAAAGTAGCATGTTGAAGTTTTAATTCTAAATCAACAGAAGCACGTTTTTCAACTTCTAATTCTTTTTGCAATCCTCTAATAATAGCTTTAGTTTCTTCTAATTCCTTATTATATTGTTGACGACCTTCATTAAATTCAATTTCATCGTTAATTTTTTGATCAAGTAATTTTTTTGTTTGTTGGAATTCATGTTTTAATTGTTTAAACTTTTTCTTAATTCTTTCAGATTGATCATATGCTAAACGTTTGGCTTCATAATCTTTTGACATTTCCTGCAGTTTGAAAGATTCTTCTTTCAGCTTAGAATAATTAACCTGTAAATCATTTAATGAGTTAACATTTTCATCCAATAATTTAGTTTTATTTTGAAGTTCAGTTTTGTAACTTTTATTCTCAGATAATGTATCGTTTAATTTGGACTGTAAATCAGTTATTTTATTATTGGTAGTTGAATCTCTAGTTCTCTTTTCACGTTTCAAGCTTGTTAATTCCATTTCATTTTTCTCAATAGTACTCTTTGATGAAGCAATTTCATCCTTCATTATAGATAACAGCTTAAGCTCAGATTCAAGCTTAGATTCTAATTTCTTTTTGGCATCAATTAGCTCTTTGTTTTCAGTTTCTAACTTTTGTAAATTATCAACATTTAATTCAGATAATTTCTCCAATTCTTTTTCCTTTTGTTTTAAAATAGAAGATGTTTCAGATGATGATATGGTTAATTCAACCAAATCTTTTTCTAAATTAACAATTTTTTTTCTTGATTCACCAATTTCAAAATCCTTTTTAGTAATTACGTCTTTGTTACTTGAAAGTTCAGTTTCTAAAGAATCCATCTTTGAGTTAATTGATTTACGATCGTTTGACTGTTTTTCTATATCAGACGTGAGATCCTTAATTTTGTTTTCCAATTTTGTAATCTTGGTAGTATATTGTACTTCAATCATTGTTGAATCATCTAATCTAGGTTTTAAGGAAGTAATCAATTTAAACCAAGGATCAGAATTATAATTTGAATAGAGTTCGAAATTTTTAACTAAAACTTTAGAAGCCCTTAATCTTTGTAATCTAATTTGAAAATCTTTTCTAATTAATTTACCTCTAGCAATTGAATTAAATTGTGTAAATACAACAGCAAGTTTTTCATCTCTTTTCTTTTCTAATGAAGCAAGAACACCATTTCTAAAAAATAATTTAGTTAAACCAATTTTATAAACTTCAGGATCTAAATCAAGACCATCAAGAATAACTTCACAAATTTGTTTATAATCATTATTATTCTTATTATGTTTATTGTTATTAAAAGGCACATTTGATAGTATACCATAATGAGTTGCAAAGCTTTCAAAGGCAATTCTATTTGGGTAACCAGATCTAGCAATTCTAATACCTTCTAAAACACCATTACATCTCAGTTGATGTAAAACAATGTTATCATTAAAGATACCTGGTTTCTTTTCACTGTTTGGTAAAATACAACGAACAAAATGTGGATAAGTTTTAGATAATTGATCCATTAAAGAAATTAATTGTTCTTTATGACGTTGTGCAACAGTTCTAAACATACCTGATTTTTTCCTTGGTGATCCACCTTTAACTGGAGAATCAGTTATATTAAATTCTAATATATTTGAACTAAAAAAATCACTTATAAAAAGATCGCTTGAATTTGATAATAATTCAACCATTGTTGTACTTAATGGATCTTTATTTTTATCTAACCATCCATCAACTGAATAATCAACACTACCTGCATAATGTTTAATAATAAAACCATCTCTGATTTTATTTGCTTTGAATGGTAATTTATTTTTATTAACAGTTGAGTCTTTAACTTCTAATTCTTTGAATAATTTATCAATAAATGATTTATCAGAACCCTTCGGAACAACACATTCTTCATCCAAAATTGAGAAAATATTGGTTTTACGTTTATTTGCATTTGATCCTTCAATTAATTCAATGGTTGGTTTTAGTTCATTACCAAAATCAATGTAATTCCAAGAAATACCTTCCTTCATATATTCACTTTGTTCAAGTTCAAACATATGATGATTAAAAAATTGTTGTAATTTTTCATTAGTATAGTTAATACAAAGTTGTTCAAATGAGTTTTTTTCAAATATTTCAAAACCTGCAATATCTAAAATACCAATATAATTATCAGAATCATTTAAGAATTCATTATCAGGGTCAGGATTAGTTGAGGATTTGAAATTCTTATTAATTTTATCGATTAAATATTGGAATAATTTTTCATATAAAGACTTTGATAATGCATCAATTGAAAATTTAGCTTGAATTGCAGTTCGTTGTTGATTAACTGTTTCTCTACCAATTTTCATTTTTGAATTCAAAAATGATTTTTTAAAATCTTGTGATGAAACCCCTAATAATTGTGAAATATTATCAATAACTGAATTTGATTCATCTAATAAAACAGCTTGTTTTGTATCATCATTTGAATTTTTGAATTGAATATTACCTAAATGTAAAATGATTGAAAGTATTTTAAAAATATTAAAGATATCAGAATCTTTAAAATTCATCGTTTTGAAGGCTTTTAATAAATCATTAAAATCTTGCTTGTCATTTATGTTTTCAACTGAAGTAGTTATACCATTTCTTAAATATTCATAATCATTAATTGAATTATTAAATAATAATAATTTATCTAACATATCCTTTTGAGCACCTCTAAGTAATTGATAAAAAACATGATAATTTCTTTCATTTGAATCTTGGAAAATAACTCTTGATTTTTCTAATAAATACCAATCTATATGAGCGCCTGAAAGTTCATTAGTTGAATTATTAATTTTAATTTTAATGAACTTACCAAATCTTGAAGAATTTAAATTTCTAACAGTTGTTGCATTACCAAAACTTTCTAAAATTGGATTTGCTTGTAAAATTTGCTTTTCTAAAATAAGTGCATTATCTTTATTAGTAGGATTCGTTGAAACAGACAAGATATATTGAATTACTTTTTTCGTATTTTCAGTTTTACCAGCACCTGATTCACCAGTAACCAGAATACTTTGATCTTTTCTTTCTTTGATTAAATTAGAAAATGCGTTTTGTGCAGTACCAAAAATATGAGGCTTTGAATAATCATTATCTTTATCAGAATAAAGATTAATGAACTCAGAATTATAAATATTGATTTTTTTATATGGATTAATAGCAACAAGGAATAAACCTGAATGTGTATATATTTTATCTTCTTGATATCGTAATTTTAAATTATTAAGAACAGAAGGTTCATTAAGATAAGTTAAAGAAGCCATATCATCATAACCATCAAATCTTGATGGATTGGCTTTTTGTAAATCTTTAACATCGACATTAATTAGTTCATCTTTGTTTTTCAGTTTCACTTTAAGAATTGTCGAATCATTATTCTCATCTGTATTTTCTATTTTATCGATAATTTCTCCTTTCAAAAAAATTGAATCTTGCAAATCGTCAGGTCTAGAAACCCAGACTTCTCCTTTGTAATTTTCCATTTTTTTATTGAATGACTAAAGCAAAGATAATGGAAAAGTGCAATTTTATAGGTCTAAAAACTTGTCAGAAAAAAAAAAGGAAAGTAGAAAAGTTTTTACAAAAACAATTGCACGTATCAACTCCATTGATGTCAATATCTTTGATCCATAGAAGAAAGTTTGTTGTTTACAATAAACATGCAGGAGAGCCGGTGATGCGAGTCTGTTTACACATTTCCCAACTGGGACAGCCTGAAAAAAAAAACATGGCGTCGATCGTCGGGACATATTGAAAGCGGCAAATTTTTTTTTTTTATTTTTCAAAGAATGTGAGTAACATGTGATGTTCTATTAAAAAAGTATACAATAAGTAGTAAATGTGAAAGTAAAATGTAAGTGAGAGAAATAAATATATGAAAAGAAAAATAAGAAAAAAGTAAACTGCAAAGACAAGCTGAACTGACAAAAAGAAAATTAAAAAATGGCAAACTGGAATATAGAATAAGAAAATTGATTGAATAAGTGGATAAAGTGATGGGATGATAGAATAAGATAAAAAAACTACTTTTTATAATTGTAGTTGCACCGTAGTAGTTTAACAAAAAAAGACAAATTAAATTTTAATTATAGTTCTATTTATACCAAATAAATATTAAATCAAATACTAGATCAAACTACAAGCACATATAGTTGTAAGTATTTAATTATATGAATAACATCATCACCATCACCATCGTTTTATTTTTATTTTATTCTCATATTTTATATGTTTTGCACAATTCATTGCATTTCTAAGTTGCGATAAATTTATTCAGTGAATAATTCTTCCTTTAAGTCAATGCCTAATTCTTCCTTAACTGGCTTTAATTCTTCTAAGTAAGCTTTGTATTGTTCTTTGTTTTCAACTTTGAATTTTAAACCTTCGAAAACTCTGACGGCAGTAGCGTAATCGTTAACTCTTCTACATGCTCTTAAAGCTTTTTCAATAACAGATGGGGATGGAACTAAATCGTAAGAGAAACAGTTGTTTAAAACTCTTTGAACTTCGAATAAGTCGTAAGCTTCGTCAAATTCCTTTTCATATCTGGTGGAGAATTCTTCAAAAGTTTCATCGTGGTGATCAGAGTAGTTTCTGACAGCAGATGAAGCAAATAAAGATTTGTTTAATAATTGTTGTCTTGCTGGAACAATTGCCAATCTGGTATTTTGTCTGACTGCAGCTCTGATGGTGTTTGCGAACATGGTTGTGTGTGTATTTGTGGGTGACTTGTGAAGAGATAGAAGCTAATAAGACGAAGAGGAAAAGGAGAGAGAAATCAGGAGAAAAAAAAAGCATTCAACACCCCTGCACAACCACCGCAGCGTAGCAGGCCATTCAGCACGCACCAACCAGTAAGCGTACCAAATTCCTCTTTCTCCCTCCCCGCCTGAGCAGAGAGTAACGCCAGAACGAGAATCGCTCTTCTCCCGCCGCTTCTCCCAGCGTCCGCCCAATGCGGAAACACCGCGCTGCGCCACGCGCTGCCGGCTGCGCGCGCTCTGATTGGCTGGCCGCCCCATGCGCCACACGCGCCGGTGGCGTCGGAAAAGATTCACCGGTGTACGGGTGTGCAATATAGGGCCGGGGAATCGATCACGTGACCAGAAGAATTCCTTTTAGTTTCCCTACTATCTCTGTGGTTGCCTTTCCATTCTCTAGCAACAAGATGCTTTCTAGCAAGTCCTGGCCACGCTGCTGCAATCCTGCAATCTTCACGCAGCTGTGTTTTATACCACCAAGCCGTTCGATTGTCCTCACAATCGCCAACTTTTCTTCCAGATCCAGCTCTTTCTTGCCAATTTCTAACTCAAATCCTTTCATGTTAATGCAGTACTGTACAGGAAACGAGTACTTACCTTCGTTTAAATCATGTGCAAACTCTTCCTCATTAATCTCGTTATCATTGGTTTTAATAGTTAAATCATCAATATCGTTTTTTATTTGATATATCATTCCAAGAATCTCACAATACTCTTTTAACTCTGAAGTAATATCTGCACTAACAACCTTTTGGTGTCGTCCCTCGACAACACATTCCATAACACGTACTCCGAGTTTGAATAGTTCACCCGTCTTTCCAACAACCATTTGTAAATAATCTTCTTCACTTGGACATATCTTGTTATCTCTCCAATACATCTCTAATCCTTGTCCAATATGCAACTTCATCATACTGTCAACATATATCTCACTCAAACCACTCACTTTCAACTCCTTTAATTTCTCCCAAGCTTTAAAATACATTAGATTACCTGCATTAATCGTATTACCAACTCCGTAAATCCTATGTGCACAAACTTTCCCTCTTCTAACTAACCCATCATCTTCAACATCATCTATAAGCAAACTTGAGTTATGCAAAATGTCAATAAACTCTTGCACCAAAGATAGTTCAAAATCTGAAAGTTGGAAATAAATGTTAAAATATGACAAAAGCTTGTTTCTAAACCCCTTCCCACTCGTATTTTCTCTTAAATAAGTATAAGGTCTAATCAAATCGTTATACACATCCTGTTTGATACCCAAAACACACATGCTCTTTAGTTAAAAGTAAAACTTTTCACAGGTCAAGCTAAGAACATGGCTCAGTCCTATTCCCCCCGGACTGGCTGAGCTTTTCTCAAAAAATGCATGTCGCCTTCAACCATTTTGGTTTAATTTGGCGAGGCTTTACGTAACACAGTTCAAATTTCAATCATTATGAATTATATGTGATATACAATCCATTAAAACAGGCTATTCTTTTCTTTAAGTCTAGTTATAATAAACAACTCGGTTCATTACAACAAAAACTGATCCCGCTACTTACAATGGAGGGAATGCCAATGGAATGGTTACAAACTATGCCACCTGTTACTAGAACGTACGTTATTGCATCGATTGCGGTATCAGTTGCTGAACATCTAGGTTATGTCCAGGTTTCAGATGTCATGTTAAACTCAAACACTGTTAATCAAATATGGCGGATTCCACTGAATTTATTATACAACGGGCCATTATCACTTGATTTTTGTACAAAACTGTATTTTTTTACCAGATATTCAAATTGGCTTGAGTTATCTGTTAATTCATCAAGAAATTTCTTATGGATGATATTTGTTTTGGTTTCATTAATCGGTTTATATTCATCATTTATAATTAATTTATCAATGATAGGACCAATTTTTAAAGATACATTGTTATACTTATGGACAAAGAAAAATCCAGATGTTGAAGTTTTATTTATTGTTATTGCAGTAAAAGGTTCTTGGATACCTTGGATTTCATTCCTTTTAGAAATGGCAATATTAGGAAAAAGAGAAAAAACACGTTGGATAGTAGAAATATCAGGAATACTAATCAGTCATTTATATTGGTTTGTTGATGAACAAGTTCCTTTGTTGCATGGTACAAAATCACTCTTTAGACCTATTTGGGAATGGAATATTATTAATCAGCCGCAGCAATTACAACCAGAGCAATTTCAACAACAGATTGAACAAACTGAACAAATTGAACAAATTGAACAAATTGAACAGATTGAACAGATTGAACAAACTGAACAAACTGAACCTATCGAACTTATCGAACAGATTCACCCACAAGTTGTTGAGGAGCATGAAGAAATACCAACTGTTGAAAATAGAGATTTCCAAAGAGAAACAGATAATACCTTACATCAACGTACTTGAATCTTTATTAAATTATGCCCATGTTCTAGCACTGTGTATACAAATGCATCTATAAATGATTAATCGAAATCAATCTATACTTTTCCATTATAAAACTTCTTAATAACCGTAAAATCCTCAAGTTTTAATCCTTCAAATGCAGCATCCTCATTAACCGCTTCTAATTGTTTTGTTTTTTGTAAAGTGTTTAGCATATTGTTCAAATCCGTGATCTCAGATGCATTAGCTATATCTATCTTTTTATATTTTGCATTATTCAAATGAAGGTTACCATTTAACAAATTAGACGTTTCTGTTTCAATAACGCAATTTAATTGTTGTTCAAGTAAATTCTCACGCTGTGTTTCACTAATATTAAACGAGTTTAACTTCTTTTCATTTGCTAATAATCCAAGATTCCCAAAAGTATCATCTTCCAACCTTAAATTCGAATAGTTCCAAAACTTTAACCCTTGATTTCTCTCATAAATTTCACTCAGTACTTCTTTCAAATATAAATCTTCGGTGATTTGTGGTGCCTTTACATCCTTATATTTCCTTACCTTTTCATATCTAATTAGCAATTCCTTTAATTCATCTTCCTTTAATTCACCATTAACAAACTTTTTTCGCACAGGATCGTAATTGGTAATATTACTTATTTTCGTTTTATTATTCTTATCCAAATTCACACTTAAGGTATGCAATTTTTTGGAATCAATATTACTGTCAAGAGCAGCGACTGGCCCTCGTGGTTTAGCCACAGATGACATATCAATTAATCTTTGTAATCTTTGTAATTGTTCCACTTTATAAGCAGGCATCCTTTTTGTCTTAGTCTCAGTGTATATAGTAGCATCATTTTGAATTACCGGTTTAACTGGTGCTTCAATCACTTTATTTTCTTCTTCCTTTATAACCTTGATTTCTTTTTTCACAACAACTTTCTCATTCTTTTCACTTTTCTTCATTTTCCCATATGGTTTTGGTTTGGGTATTTTAGCATTTTTTTCCATTTTTGTAACTTTAGATGTTACATTTTTGATACTTTTAACCTTTTTTTCAAACTTCGGCTTCACTTCACCACTATGTACATCAGTATCCGTGACCAACTTATTTGGTACTCTTTTGCTTCGTGTTATGACCATTTATCGTGTGACTGTTTCCTTTTTTCTCACTCACTTTTTCGTCGTTTCATCGAATCTACCTTAAAATCTCCTATCCCAATCAAGACAAAAAAATCAAAAATTTTCTTTCCGCAAATGTTGGAATCGCGACATGACGATTGTCGTATCCGAAAGCAAGGAATGTGTGCATGTGAAATTAGCCCATTGACAATGACCTCGGTTGTAAATAACATTGTTTTGACCAAAAGATGCTCTTTTCTCTTTTTTGAAAATAACTTGTATTCACACTTAGTCCCAACTATATTAATGTCGGAAAAGGAATCTTCAGACATAACCGAAGAATCTCAAGTGGTTACTGAGGAAGAAAATACCCCTTCTATCTCCTCAAAGAATGACGGAGTAAGCTCTGCTACTACTCCACATTCATATTTCCAAATGACTCCAGGATTAGACGGTATAACCTTATTAGATTTGCTTGAACCAACTACGCTGAATATAGATTTAAAGAAAAGACGTGATGATACTTATAGATGGGTTCAAAATTATTATAATGAAAAGAAGAAATCTGTACATTTAAACATGAATAAGGAAGATTTGAAGGAATTAAAAAGAATTCTACATTCTAAAATTGATAGAGCTTATAAAAGAATAGATGATACTCAAAAGGCATCTACCACTGAAAAGATATTTTTTTCAATTTCTGTTTACATGGTTTTTTTTTTCGGTTATCTTATAGGAAATTATCCACAATATGTTCACATTGTATATTCAATTATATTTGTGATTCTTATGCCAATTCGACTTTTAACATATTATAAAATGGGATATGGGTATTTCCTTGCTGATCTATGTTATTATGTGAATTTCTTATTAATGCTTTATATATGGATTTTCCCATATTCTCAAATGTTATTCATTGCATGTTGTTCATTTTCATGGGGGACATTATCATTTGCAGTCATTACATGGAAAAACAAGTTGGTTTTCCATAGTATTGAAAAAATTACATCTACCTTTATTCATGTTTTACCGGGAGTTATCATGTATGTTATAACTCATCAATTACCTCATGAATATAAAAACAAAAGATTTAGTGGATCTGTCAAATTACAACAGTGGGATATAATGTATGGGATATTTCATACGTCTATACTTTATTTTGTTTGGCAACTGAGTTATCATTATTTTATTACTATTCGTAAAGCTGAAAAAATTAAAAATGGTAAAGTTACATCATTTGAATATCTGAGGAAATCATTTGCTAAAAAACCAATTGGTAAATTTGTTAATTCATTACCAGAACCATTACCAGTTGTTGCATTCACGTTTATTCAATATGGATATCAATTAATCACAATGTCTTTATGCCCTTTGCTTTATAGATATAGACATTTATGTTCCGTGTTTGTGTCATTTATCTTCCTTTGTGCAACTTATAATGGTGCAACATATTATGTTGATTTCTATGGTAAAAAATTCCAAAGGGAAGTTGTTAAGTTGCAAAAAGAAATTGAGTCTTTGCAACAAGAGCACGAAGTTGATGAAAAACCAGCTGCTCCAGTCACTGTGTCTAATGTTCTTGAGTGATTGTAAATTATTATAAAATGTGTATAGGTAAAATTTAGTAAATTATCTTGCAGCGATTGCTCAAAAACGGAAATATTTTTTTTTCTTCTTCAAATTTCAAAGAACTAATCATGGGACTAGCTTTTAATTTTTTTATCCTTCTTTGTTGTTCTATGTCCACCAAATAAGAAAATAACAGTTATGTTTGCAGCCAGATTTGATCCATCTTCTGCAGCCTCATCAAAAAACTCACAATATGATAAAAAGGCACGTTTTTTAAATAAACTTAAATCTAGACAGGAAAATACTCAAGTTGAAAAATCAATAGAAACACCAACTTATATTGTGGATGAAAATGAAGACATAGAAATGAAAGATGCAAATAATATCGATGAAGGTGATGAAATGGATTTTAGTGAAAAAGAAGATACATTGAAAAGAAAACGTGATTCAGACTCAGAATCAGATGTAGACTCAGAATCCGAAGATGATAAAGAAAATAAAAAACAACAAGATGAGGTAGCAACCTTAATGGACGACGACTTCGAACAAAAGGCTGCACATAATGCAGTTTTAACAAGGTTTAAAAAAGTTATGGATAAACAATCTGATTTGCCAATAGAAGAAGAAGAAGTTGAAGATAATGAACCTGTTGATTTGAAAGATGTTGCACCATTACCTCAATTAAAACTTCCAAGAGATAAACAACTATATTCACAAACGTATAAAAACAAAAATTTAGATTGGCTTACCAAACCTGCATTTTATGATTCAAATATGACTAAACCATTTATTGAATTTTTACCAAAAATTGAATCAATCATTTTGAAAAATTTAAAAAATGAATTTCAAATTGAAAATGCATTCTCTGTTCAAATTACATTAATTCAAGAACTATTAAAAGATATTAAACGTGGGAAATTAGATCCTACTCCAAGAGGTGATTATTTGATTAATGCAGCTACTGGTTCAGGTAAAACCTTATCATATTTGATTCCAACTGTTCAGTATATAATTGGCGATAGGAATAGAATTAGAATTAAAGATTCAGGAATTCAATGTATTATTATTGTTCCTACCAAACCTTTAGTTCAACAAGTTTATATCGATGCTTTGAAATTGACTAAAGGTACAGATCTTAATGTTATGGCATTAAAAAGTGGAGGTGATATAAGTATTAATGAAGAAAAAATTAAGATTCAATCTAAAC
The DNA here is from genome assembly GCA_030560915.1 of Pichia sp. NRRL Y-12824. Taxonomy (NCBI): domain Eukaryota; kingdom Fungi; phylum Ascomycota; class Pichiomycetes; order Pichiales; family Pichiaceae; genus Pichia; species Pichia sp. NRRL Y-12824. The sequence goes on along the minus strand of JAKTWG010000023.1, from coordinate 33,191 downwards.
TAGTTGATATTTTAATAACAACACCGGGTAGATTGGTTGAACATTTAGAAAATATTGAAATGAATGCATTAAGGTTTTTAATAGTTGATGAAGCTGATAGATTATTAAATCAAAATTTTCAAGATTGGTGTGATTTAGTAATGAATAAAATTGAAACTATTAGTAATATTGAAAATGAAGGATTAGATAATATTTTTAAATTAAGATGTATTAAGATTGTTTTAAGTGCTACTTTAACAACTAATAGTGAGAAGTTAACACATTTAAGATTATTCAAACCTAGATTAGTTATCGTTAATTCAGATAATAATAATGAATTGTATCAGTTACCAAGAACATTAAATGAAAAGCATTTAAGAATACCAGAAAAGTTATCATATTTTAAACCTTTAATATTATTAAGATTTTTTCAATGGATTGATAAGAATGATTACAAATATAATAAATTTGGATTAATTTTCACGAAAAGTAATGAATCAACGATTCGACTTAATAGACTATTAAATGAACTAGCTAATAAATTAGGATTATCAAACGAGTTGAAAATTAACTGCATTAATTCAATGATGGATAACCAAGAAAGAAGTAAAATATTAAAGAATTTTGATGAAAGTGGAGGTATTTTAATTTGTACGGATTTGTTAAGCAGAGGTATTAATTTAAATTCTATTAAATTTGTTGTTAATTATGATTTACCAGGTTCTACTAAAGAATATATTCATAGAATTGGTAGAACTGCAAGAGCAGGTAATATTGGTAATGCAATTACATTATGTTACGGTGATAATGAATTTAAATGGTTTAAAAAGATTGTTTATTCAGGTCAACAAATTAGTAGAAATGGTAAAAATATTACTGATATTAAATTTGTCAAAGAAAGAGATAATGAAATCGAAGAAAAAGACGATGTTGATATATTCATATTAAATATAAGCGATAATGATAAGCAAGTTTATGAAGATTGTTTGAAAGATCTTTGAAATAAATAGCATATTATGTTGTATATATATTATAGAAAATTTCTTTTCTAATGTAGAAGTAATATATTATATATTATATGTACATGAACGATAAGAACTTAAAATGATTATTCCTTAGCTTGTGGTTTCTTTGCACCATACTTGGATCTTGAAGTTGCTCTGTTTGCAACACCAGATAAATCCATTGCACCTCTAACTAAATGATATTTCACACCAGGTAAATCTTGAGATCTTCCACCTCTGACATAAACAACTGAATGTTCTTGACAGTTGTGTCCTATACCTGGAATATAAGCAGAGACAACTTCACCATTTGTTAGTCTGACTCTGACCGCCTTTCTTTGTGCAGAATTTGGTTTCTTTGGCTTTAAAATCATAACTCTCAATACAACACCTTTCTTAATTGGACAGTTTTCTAAATGTGGAGATTTTGTTGGTCTATCTTTTTTAGTGATTAAACCACGTCCTTTTCTGATTTGATTTAAAGTTGCATTTCTCTGTTGGTTTAATTGTAGAATGGTAGATTGTTTAATTATAGTTGAGGATTTCGAAGGTAGGTTAATGAACGCTGAGTTAATGGCCAGTTTTGGAGCAATAAGAGTGGAAGTGGCTGTTCTAATGGCGGAAACAGCAGCACGCTGTATTGTGAAAGCTCTGAACATTATGTGGACTGTGCTGTGTGTATCAAAGGCAAATGCAACAGCCTGAACTTCCTTCCAAGCGCCTTCTGGTCTGCAGCTCCAGCATTTCCTCTACTCCAAATCCATTTTCCATGTCGACTCTTTCGTTTCCTCGGGGGAAAAAAAACCTGCCACGTCGATCGACGCCGGTGCCTGTTACCCGGCGCCAAACCGCCCTCTTTCTCGCTCCCTTGCTGTTCGAGCGAACGAGTGAGGGTGTCTGTGAGGGGAACCACTGCTGCGAGCATGTATATACGGGACACGGGCCAGATAGGAGGTTGGGAGGAGACAACGATGGACGGAGGGTGCATAGTCGTAGGGAACGACTAGACGGCTTGTTCATCACACACACAACTACAACTACCCTTAATACTGCCATGTTCAGATCTCTTGTTTCCGCATCCAGAGCAGTCTCCAGATCAGCTTTATCCCACCCTTCTAGAGTTGCAGTCAAATCTGCATCTACTAGCTTATTCATAAATAACAACAACATTAAAAACACCCTTTTTCAAAACAAACAAGTGAGATTTTACAGTCATGCACCAGAATTAACCAAAGAAATTATTTCTGAAAGAATCATAGAATTATTAGAATCTTACAGTAAAACCGCTGAAGGTGTTGAAATTTCTAGGGAAACTTCATTCTCCAAAGATTTGGGTTATGATTCATTTGATGTTGTTGAAGTGATTATGGAAATTGAATACGAATTTTCAATTCTTATACCTGACAAAGAAGCTGATGAAATTAAGACGGTTGGTCAAGCAATTGATTTCATTTCTGAACAATCTGATGCATGTTAGCTATCATATGAACGTTAATCAAACATACAATCATAAAAAAATTCATTATCCCCTAAACATAACATACATTCTCTCATTTAACTGTATTTAACGAGTTTATATCCTTAGTTTTATATATATACATATTATATTACAACTCTATAAATATTTATTTATTTAATCGATCTATTTATTCTTCATTTATGATTAATATTGATAATTAATTATTAGTTATTATTTCTATAAAGTATTATGCAAAACATTTTTATACATTTATTTCCCATTCTATTATTAAGGTATTAAATTTTTTTATGGAGTTTATACTAAAGTTTGAATAGGAGTGATATCATTATCTAAATCTTTCTCTATTTTTATTTGCTTTTCTTCCATAAATTCATTTTTAGTTATTTCAGGATCTAATTCATTCTCAAATCCACTATCATTTCCATCATTAGTATATTCAGCATTATCATCATTCTCTAAATCTTGGGTTTTATCACTTTTAAATAATCTAAACCTAATCAACCATACAACTTGAGAAACGAAAATACCAAATTCAAGAGATGCACAAATAACATATAATACTAATGCCATAATATCAATATCTGTGGGAAAAACGACCAACGATGCCATTGAAAAAATAGCACCTGCAAAATCAACGAACAAAAATAAAAAGTTAATACCAACAACTCTACCATTTCTTTTCCATAATTCGAAATAAGGTGGAATTAATCCAATAGCAATTAAAATTGACGCAAGGATACCAAAAATTAATGGTGGCCAAGTACATGTACCATCCATATAAAGTTTTCTTAATGGAATAATACAACCTACTTCAAGAGCGATTTCAAAGAGAAGGAATAAACCTGCACGAATAGCAATTTGTTTGATAGGTCTTGAAACAGGTGGATAATACATAATTTGAATGTATACAATAAAACAGAAAAATCCAAATAAATGAGGTTGTAACATTATTGGAATTGATTCATTTTCGGAAACAACGAAAACTGCAAAAAATGGTGCACATAAACACCATAAAAATGCCATTAATTCAGGGAAGCCTTCAGTATTTTTACGTCTGTAATTGACAATAATTTGTGGTATAAGTTGAATGCACCAACATACTGTACCGATTGTAGCTAAAACATTTGAAGTAGTTGAGACCATTTTCCAACGATTTGGGCTTTACTCTTTTTTTGTTGTTGTTATGTTCTTTTGCATCAAAAAAAAAAAAATCATTCAAGTAAATACGAGATGTTGATTGAAAAAAAAAAAAAGACATAGAAAAAAAGTTTATTGAACATTGAAACGTCTTTTCTCCCCCACAATTTGACATTTTTTTCACAATACAATAAAGTTTTAGGAAAACCTCAAACAGGCAACTCCATGCGTATTAGAATCCGGGCCCACAACTTCACATGCGAGAATCGCCTGGATTACCGGATACGGTAAGTCTACACGCATGCTTGAGCTGCCTAATGGGGCAAGTGAGAGAAAAGTAGATGCCAGACGGTAGCCATTTCGTCCGCACCGCTGTCACGTGCGATTGCAGGGCAGAAGTCACGTGCGGTGGAAACAGCAGGAGTCCGGAAGGATGGTGTCCGAAGAAAAGGCGAGAGGGCGGAACGCGGAGCCGAGAGCAGCTAATGCGACCGCAGGGAGGCGCGGATTGCCCGATGCGGTAGGCGGTGCTTGTTGCCCGTTTTTTATACAGTTAACGAAAGTCCAGTGGACGCCGATGGTGGAGTGGTGGTGAAGGTGAAGGTGAAGGTGAAGTGGTGGCTCTGGTTGTTGTCCGTTTTTGCCTTGCTGCTTTTTCTTCTTTTTTTCTTTCCTTTCACCTTTTCCTCTGCTTCCCCTCTGCTTCCCTTTTCTCTCCTTTCCTAACCACACACACGCAGCAACAATGGCTTTCGAAAAAATCAAGGTTAAGACCCCAGTCGTCGAAATGGACGGTGATGAAATGACCAGAATTATCTGGCAAATGATCAAGGACCAGTTGATCTTACCTTTCCTTGACATCGACTTAGATTACTATGATTTAGGTATTGAATACAGAGACAAGACTGACGATCAAGTCACTGTTGATTCCGCTAACGCTACCAAGAAATATGGTGTTGCTGTTAAGTGTGCAACTATCACTCCTGATGAAGCTAGAGTTGAAGAATTCGGTTTGAAGAAAATGTGGTTATCTCCAAATGGTACTATCAGAAATATTTTAGGTGGTACTGTTTTCAGAGAACCAATTATTATTGAAAACATTCCAAGAATTATTCAACATTGGGAAAAACCAATTGTTATTGGTAGACATGCATTCGGTGATCAATATAAATGTCAAAATATTGTTACCCCTGAATGTGGTGGTGAATTAAAGATTGTCTTTACTCCAAAGGATGGTTCTGAAGTTATTGAAGTTCCAGTTTATAACTATGAAGGTAAAGGTTGTGCTTTAGCAATGTACAATACTGAAGCATCAATTTTAGGTTTCGCTAAAGCTTCATTTGAATTAGCAATTTCAAGAAAATTACCTTTATACATGTCTACTAAAAACACTATTTTAAAGAAATATGATGGTTTATTTAAAGACACTTTTGAAAGAATTTATCTTGAAGAATATAAAACTAAATTTGAAGAATTAGGTATTTGGTATGAACATAGATTAATTGATGATATGGTTGCTCAAATGGTTAAATCTAAGGGTGGTTATATTATTGCAATGAAGAATTATGATGGTGATGTCGAATCTGATATTGTTGCTCAAGGTTTTGGTTCTCTTGGTTTAATGACTTCTGTTCTTGTCTCTGCTGATGGTAAATCTTTTGAAGCTGAAGCAGCTCATGGTACTGTTACAAGACATTACAGACAACATCAACAGGGTAAGGAAACTTCTACAAATTCAATTGCTTCTATTTTCGCATGGAGTAGAGGTTTACTTAAGAGAGGTGAATTAGATAACACCCCAGATGTTGTTAAATTTGCTGAAATTTTAGAAAAGGCAACTATTGATACCGTTAGAGTTGATGGTATTATGACTAAAGATTTAGCATTAGCTAGAGGTGAAACTGATAGATCTTCTTACGTTACTACTGGTGAATTCATTGAAGGTGTCGCAAAGAGATTAACTAGCGAATTAGGTGCTTAAATAAGATTTGTTTATAGATTTTTTGTATAGATTACAAATTAATTCACCTTTTGATTAAATTAGATTAAAATGTTTATTTTATTTAGTTTAATTTATTTTTAATTTATTTCATATAATTTAATTTAATTTAATTTTCCTTAATACTTTTTACTTTACTTTACTTTACTTTAAATTTAATTTTATTATTGATTCCTAATTTAATTACTAATATACACTTAAAATTATATAGATGATATAATTTAACCACCGAAACCATATAAGGTTCTACCTTGTCTCTTTAATGCATAAACGACATCTAAAGAAGTAACGGTCTTTCTCTTTGCATGTTCAGTATAAGTAACCGCGTCTCTGATAACGTTTTCTAAGAAAGTTTTAAGAACAGCTCTAACTTCTTCGTAAATTAATGCAGAAATTCTCTTAACACCACCTCTTCTAGCTAATCTTCTAATTGCTGGTTTGGTGATACCTTGAATGTTATCTCTAAGAATCTTTCTGTGTCTCTTTGCACCACCTTTACCTAAACCTTTTCCACCTTTTCCTCTACCGGACATTTTTGTATAATAATTATTTGTTTGTTGATAATAAAGAAGTAGATTAATTACCCCCTAGATTGATTACCCATCGAATTGTGTCTAGATAGGATTCCAGTCTCTCTTTATATTGCAACCGATCAAACATACGTTTACCCCTGAGACGTTTCAAGGCCCGGCCCCATGTTTACCCAACGCCCGCGTAAAACGCAGCCCGGACCGGGCCTTACGCGTGGCTTGTGTAACCGCTGGACCGGCCCAGGGTTTACGGTCGGCAACGTGTAAGACCCAGCACGGCGCGTGGATAAGATGAGCCGCCTTGTGTGAAAAGTGTTTTCCTGCTATATAAGCTGTGTTGATTCCTCTGAGTTAGGGGTGGGTGTCTTATCTGCTGGTTGTGTTTCTGTACTGTTTCCTTCTTTATCCACACACACAATGGCTAGAACCAAGCAAACAGCAAGAAAATCCACCGGTGGTAAAGCACCAAGAAAACAATTAGCTTCCAAGGCTGCAAGAAAATCTGCACCAACTTCCGGTGGTGTCAAGAAACCTCACAGATACAAGCCAGGTACTGTTGCTTTAAGAGAAATTAGAAGATTTCAAAAATCTACTGAATTATTAATCAGGAAGTTACCTTTCCAAAGATTAGTTAGAGAAATCGCTCAAGATTTCAAGACTGATTTAAGATTCCAATCATCTGCAATTGGTGCATTACAAGAATCAGTTGAAGCTTACTTAGTTTCTCTTTTCGAAGACACTAACTTATGTGCTATCCATGCAAAGAGAGTTACTATCCAAAAGAAGGATATCCAATTAGCAAGAAGATTAAGAGGTGAAAGATCATAAGCCTGCTTATACTTGCAATATTTTAATTAGTGTATATTAGTGTATAGTTGAAAATAAAAACTATCAAATCGTTCGAAAAACCGTTCCCAGCAGCATTATTTGTATTTGATTTCACCTTTCGTTTCTAACTTCTTTTCTTCTTCCTTCTTCCTTCTTCCTTCTTTCTTCTTTCTTCTCTCTCCTCTCTTCCCTTACGCAATGTCGTTAGAACACACAGACCCACCACCTACTACCACAGTTTCATCTCCATACTCACAATGGGGCTTATCTCCCGTCCCAGCATGGACCTTTGCCGCCGCCCTAGTTGCATCACCAGCCCTTCGTCCACCACCTGTTCTAACCAATCCACAATCCACTACATCCACTACCGCTTCCTTCTTTAAGACGGCAAAACCAGTGTCTGCATACCCTTCCAACCCACGAGTGCTACTTTTCTCCTCCTTTGTTGGGCTCGGTGGATTCATGTGCTACGATAATGACCCAACCAATGGGGCAGCAGTTGTAGGTGTCTGGAGTTTACTTTATTTTTTATCCACTGTCAAAAAGAGTATGTGGAATCTGAGAGTATACCCTAAGGTATTAACATCTCTGGCACTTGCAAACTCCGCCCTCTACGGTGCCAAATACTTGAATTTTATATAATTGTATACATTATCACCATTGTATAGGCAATAACAAATGAGAAATTGCAAATTCTTCAACTTCTTGACCATTGTACATTTCAATAAACTGCTGATCAAGTGGTCTTTCCTTAGGATACGCAAACCGACGATATTCCTCAAATATCATCGAATGTGACCATTTCTGAAGTTTCCGAATACATCCGACAATACAACCCGTCCTATGTTTCCCACGGTTACAATGAATTAAAATTGGTTGATTAACAGGATCAATTAAAATCTTTATAGCTTGCGTTACCAACTCCGGTTTGATTTTCACAAAAGGTTCCTTATTCCCACTCAGTCCAATTTGAAACATACGTATACCATTAGCTTCATTAAATTTCGTATTTTCTATAGGATACTCTTCAGGAATCAAACATAATATAGATTTAAGTTTCAAACTTTTCAAAAATCCAAAATTCTCAATTCGTGGAAATGAAGATCGATACATTCCTTCACATACACGTGCAAAATTTTCTGGTGGCACATACATTCCAATAATACTCCGATTGTATCGTATCTTGTTAGCATCGTTTTCTGATCTCATAATATGCTGGCTTTTAGGGTTCGTTTCATCAAGTTCATCTTTTCCTAATTCTTCAAGGTATTGATCAACAACATTCTTGTCAGTCGGCACATACCGATCATACGCTTCTTCATCTGCAATTTCACCACCAGTACCCCCATCCGCTGCATCCAAATAATCCATAATCCGCCCTTCTTGTAATGTATGGTAATCATGTTCACCCTTCTCTTGTCGTTCTTCGTCAGCCAATGCATGTTCCACGTTCTCTACAAGCTCTTTCTCAGGAACACTGTCGACTGAGTCCACTGCCTGCTCTTTTTCTGGATCAAAGTCAAATATTTCGCCCTCCATGTCCATCTAATGTGTCCTAGGCCTGAAATAACTTGAAAATGCCCCCAAAAGAAGGACACTACAAACACACACAAAGTCTCAACATGAATCTTCAACTTCGCAACATCGCGTTCTTTAATAAAACTCTACTCTCTATATATCTCTTTGCACACCTTACTATTTCTCTTGGTTGGGGATGCACAAATTAAAGACCCAGCAACCAACACACACAATGGTACGTACAACCCATACACCACAAATCTTATGATTACATTATACTAACCCTCCATTATAGTCTGCTCTTTTTAACTTTACATCTTTACTCCAAGTAATTATTCTCCTCATCTGCACATCCACATACATTCACTCCATGTGGCCTGCTGTGCTGGATAAGAATAAGACCGGTATGCTTGGTTTGTTTTGGAAATGTTCCCGTATTGGTGAAAGAATGTCTCCATACGTATGCATCTGCTGCATTATCATTGCTATCAACCAACTCCTAAGTTAATTAGTATGTACGATTTTCTATACACTGTCTATAAAGCTTTTTAAACAATTTTGATTTTTTTTTGATTAACTGAATTCAGTAATTTCACTTTCGCCATTGCTTAACTTGGCCACATTGTTCGTACCTACAATAGGACCAAATCTCATAGCATCAAGCTTGCTGTATATTGATCTAACCATACACAGATTTAAATCAACATCTTCGTCTTCATCATCTTCGTCTGATTCTTCATCATTATCTTCTTGCATTTTCAACTTATTTTTTTCAGCACCTACACGAATTTTTTCGTTCCCGATAAATTCCAAAACTTGTTGATAAAAATCTGGATCAGATGGTAATTGATAAAACACAACATTTCTTACACCTTTAATGTCAAAACGTTTGTAAAAATGTAATCTTTCAGTATACAACATGACTGGTGCCGTGTTTGACTTGTTTTGGAATAATGCTCTGTTTCTTGTTAATTTACTGTTACTTGAATATTCATCAACTGCCACAAATGATACACTTGTTTCATCCTTCAAATATTTTTTCACACGAAGATAATCAAAATAACTTGGAATGTAAATTAGTGTACCATATTTATAACTACTTTTATTAACAAGTTGTGGTAGTATAACATTCTTGAAAAATTCAAATCTTTTAACGGGTTCATTAACAATCGAATTTATATCAAAATCAAATCTCATAAATACTTGCTTTAATTTTTCATATTTGTTGATTAATCCTAACTGGTATAATTTATAGTTTGTTGAATCAACAATACTTAAAGATTCATTTGGAATGTAAGATGCTGATCCAGATAATAAATTCTTGCTTCTTTTAACAAGTGAAATCATCTCAGGCGTAGAATATTTATTAAAACACATTATTTGTGTCAAATATTCATTTTGTCCGTTAATTGCCCACATTCTAATCCTTGAAAAATCAACATTGATAAAATCCTTTGGTGTTTGATTTAAATGTTTGTTTAAAATATCAGTCACATTTGTCCAATTTTGCATCATCATACCTTCTGCTTTATCTAAAATACAAATTTCAATTGAACTCAAAAAATTGTTTTTCATACCTTCATTATTTTTATCATTTTTATCATTTTTCTTCTTTGGTGTTCTTGAACCAATTTTGTCGTATAATTTTAATAATCCAATAGGTGAGGCAATAATTATATCTGATTGTTCTAACGGTGAATACAATTTCAATGTTTTACGAGTGTATTTGATACCAAGGACAAACATATCACTCGTATTACCATCAAAATATTCCTCAAAATCTTTAGGTCTAGAATGATAAACTCGATCACGGATTTTTGAACTATCGTAAAATTGTGTTCTAAATTTCTTTTTGTTTTCAACATTTTCCATTTGCAAATGTTCAATTAGTTTATTCACTAAATTGTACGCAAAGTTTCTACTTGGTAATAAGATTAGAACTTTAGGCCTGGTATAGCCTTGATCTCTAAATTCAGGTTCAGCACCATCATCTTCTTCGTCATCTTCTTCAGTTTCGGCAGTTTTTCCTTCTTTCATTTTCTTTTCATACATGTTTTTCTTTTCATTGTTATTTAAAATCCGGTCTCTTGTCTTCATAAGATGGTTCATAATATGAAGAATGTAGTAATCTTGATACCTTGATTTTATGTGTTCATTATTCAAGTATTGGAAATTTAAAGTTTCATAAGTTAACATAGATTCAATCAATTCAACATCTGGTTCATTGATATCTTGAATACGCTGAAATTTTTCAACAACTCTTTTTTTAACATTATGATACTTTAACTTTTTTTCAAGTGTAGAAAATGTGTTTGGTGCTTCCGCAAGTCCAGGATTGGCTTGTGGATACCCATATTTATATTTAATGTAGTTCTCCTCATTACTTTCTTTGACTTCGAGGTCCTTTTTTTGAATTAACTTCAATTTTCTATCTTGTAATGGAAATGACTCAAATTTTTCAATCACATTATCAATTTTATCTTCCTGATTAAAATGAAGATTAAATGAATCAAATTTATTTAAAACATCAATATCATCTTGTTTTTTTTCTTCAGAATTAAGGAAGTCTTCATTTGTATCTTCAAAAATTTCATCCTCTTCATCTTCTGCGGCATTGTCTTTTAGTTTTTCATCAGTATCTTCACCATCTTCTTCGTTTTTCAATTCATCAATATCATGTTGTGATTTCAATAGTGTAACTAGTGCAGAGTATGCCATCTTGTTTTCTCCCTTATTACTTCTCTTCGATGCAATTGTTATTTTCTTTGCAACATCTGCATCTTCACCCTCTTCTTCTTCATCACTATCATCATCATTTTCTTCCACTTCTTCATCATCATCACTGTTTTCATCGTATTTATTGGCTAAACTCTTTCTCTGAGTGGTTCTTGTGACAGATCTAAGCTCTGCTCTTCCAAATTTAGACCGTTTTTGTCTCTTAACACCTCCCATTGGGCCATATTCCTCGACAGGACCACTCATTCTGTGCTTATTGTTGCAATAACCTATTGGAAAATCTAATTGAAAACCACCTATCAAACACACAAAATGTGAAAAATTTCAAAAATGAAAAAATCACGAAAATTTTTTTTCTTTTCCTTTTTTTTTTTTGAAACCGGCCTCTTTCTTTCTTTCCCTCTTTATCTGAGCACTTTGTAGCAATTCCACCTGGCTGAACTCCGAAATCGTCTGCACTACAATCAAAGTATACACAGGAACAAATTTACATCTGATGCAACATAGCCGATCGTCTCCAGTACCCGATAACAGACCATCACAAGGTCAGAACATATACATTGATAAAGAACCATCCTCACAGCCTCCTGTAAGGTCACCATCAAATACAAGCATCAAATCAACGAATTCAATAACCTCAACAACATCTTCCACAAGTAAATTAAAAGCTAAAGATGCTTTTATAAGATTTGTGAGAGTTTTGTTTTCAACGATATACTTGATTTACATTATTTTAACCATTCCATTGAGTTTTGAAGTTGGTGGATTAAATTGTGGCTTGAGTTATTCTTTAACCATTTTGATCTTATATTTTTGTTTAGCAACATTGCGTGTTTTGAAATACCACAGATTTATTTCTAGCTTTTTATATTATCTACAACATTTGCTATTACCTACATTATTATCATTTTTTTTAACTGTTTTCAATAACAATCCATCATTAAATTCAGATATTAGTAGTTTATCCACGGGTTCAATCTTTCACAAAATTTGGTGGCTTTATATTATCAAATTCTGGAAATTTTTCCTGATAAATTCAACTCCATTATTTACTATTCTGGAAGGATTCTGTTCTTTATTATCCGTTCAAGCAATTGGTCAATTGTTTAAATATTTTATCAAAAATAAATCTGATACTTGGTCAATTCTCAATTTAGTTTTAAGTTCATGTATTTTATCAACAAGTATTTACTTTGCAGGTAAGATTTATGTTTCTCCATTAATTGATTTAGAACACGTTGGATTAATCAGTGCTTCTCTATTAGGATCTGTTTTCACATTAACTATTTTAATAACAATTTATGCAATTTATTTTAATAGAGCTACAACCTTAGAAAGTTCATTAATGGTTGCATATATTGTTAAATGTTGTTATGAACTGTTCCCAGAATTATCAAAAAACAACATCAGTTCACTGTTTAAATTTGTTTTCAATGAATTCAAGAAGATTGATAATCAAGCAAAACAATCATTGACCTTAAATAAAGAAAATATTAAATTATCAAATTTTCTTAACTTTACAAAACTTAATAAAGTTATTGACCTTTGGAATGAATATCGGAAAAATGAAGAAATTGTCTCAAATGATTTCACAAGCAAGTTTATTTCAAAGTTCCCAACTATGATGAATGTATTATTTGAGTTTATTGAAATTGTTCAAAATTGTGGTAAATTTCTGATAAATTTCATACTGGAACATTTCCCAAGATCTTTTGAACCCTTATGGGATTTTTTCAAAATTTCAATTAGTAATCTAACATTTTCAATTTTAATTCAGTTAGCTTATAGGATTACTGTTTTCTTTGCTGCTACTAAAATTATTCCTATTTTGTCACCAATGAATAAAATTTCAAACAAACCACCTCCAGGATCCCCTCAACAACAATCAACATCAAGTAGATTGATCTATCTATATTCTCCATGTATTATTATTGCAGTTTACACAAACCTTATGATTCAATATAATTATGAAATTGATAAGGAAACACATTTTTTTACATGGATTAATAATAAAATGATTGAATTTTTTAATTCATCAAACAATAACATACTGACAACAATAACAACATCTGCGACTAACACAATAACTGATACAATTACCTCATCCACAACTACATCAGCCGTTGGTGGATCCAATTTATCATCAACAATACCAAAATCTTTGTTTATCTCTATTCATTCATGGCAATTTTGGAACTGGATTAACATCTTTGCTGTCTTGCTTCTGTACTTCTCCGAATTAGTCAGTTATGACCCTGAAGATAGTGCATTGACAGATCATTGGAATTAGATTTTAATTAACAAGTTCGTATTTTTATGTAAGTTTAAGAGTTAAAAAATTATACAAAGTTTCACAGGAAGATACATAGTCTCTGAAGAGTTTTAATGATATGAAGTGAAAATTAATTTTATTTCATAAGAAAATACTTTAATAAGTGTTTCAAATCTCAATACAATAGCAAACAGAGATGATAAACTACAGACATGTTGTAACAATTCAAATGTGTGAATTACTACTATTATTATTACTATTAGTATTATTATTATTATTATCATATACATGTTGTATTATAAATAAACATAGTGTTCTTTTATATAATAATTATAAAAATTTCTATTAACATGAATTTTATAGTTTTTTTTTATACTTTTAATTCTTTTTATTTTATACTTGTATAATTTTATAAATTTCAATTTATCATTTTTCAATCGTGTCAATCCATTTGTTAAGGTCTGTAACATATTCGTAATCTTTAAGTTTGTTAGCTAAAACTTTAGCCCTTTTTAAGTATTTTAGTGCTTCTTGATTGTTCCCAGTTTGAATGTTAATCAGACCCAAGGAAGCAGCAGAAACCATTTCTGATCTATCTAAAGCAGGTTTAAACATTGCTTCCCATTGTTCAATAGCTTGTCCTAAATGGTTTGCTTTAATTAGTCTTTCTTGTTTTTTCATGGTGTCACATAATGTTAAAACTTTGGTAAATATTCTTTTTGATTCAGAAACGGTTGTATTTAGCACAAATTCTTTTAATTCAGGAGATGCTAAATTGACTTTAACTGGATTATCATCTTGAATAATTTCAATTTCTTTACCTTTAGGGAAGTCTTTACTGATTGTTTGATATGTCATTTGTAATGCAACCCCAAGTTTAGTTAATGTTAAAGTTAATCTTGAAGGATGATCGAAACATCTTTGAATAATAACTGAATTACTTGTCAAGTTAGAAACTGCAGAACTTAAATCATTGGCTTCAATACTTAAATTAACATATAAATCTTTTGCATTAATCAAAACTCTTGTAAAAACAGGCCAAGCTTTAACATCTAAACCCAATATTTTATTTTCAGGGGTTTGTTCAGTTGTAAAAAGTGGTAATTCAATTGGAGTTGAAGATTGTTCTTTGATAATTTTTTCTTGTTCATTTTGTGGTAAATGAATTATACTTTTTTCTAAATCTGAAGTTATTATATCAAGTACATTTCTATTATTAATATCATTTAAAACTGCTAAGAATGGTGGATATGCTTCAATAATTCTTTTTTGAGCTTCAACAATATTAAACATTAATATTTCTCTTGCATCATTGTTATTTTTTTCACTTAACAAATATGCATATCTTATTGCAATTGTCAATGATCTTAAAATTGCAAAATCATAAGATTTATCATTCGTTAAAACCTTAAAATCATCTCTATGAGTAAATGCATTCAGGTAAGTTTCTGCTAATTCTTTATATACAGCTAATGCTTTATCAAATTTTTTTTCATGTTCATATAATTGAGCAATTCTAACACAACAAGAAGTATAACATGGAGTAATATGTTCAACTTCTTCAGAATCTAGTTGTTTTAAAGCTTGAATATAATAACCAATTGCTTCATTAATATTTTTGTTAGTTTCTGCTTGGATAGCTTTACCTATTATTTCCAAAGTTTCTTCAGAAATATATTCAGTATTTGCAGGTGTTAAAAATTCAATCAAATCACTAACTATAAAAGCTGATAAAACAATTCCAAGTCCTATAATAGTGAAATTTTTATATCTAGATTGTTTCGGAATTTCCGGACCTGATGAAATTTTAGAAGAATTTGAATCAATAGCAAATGTTTTAAAAGTTTCAGGAGGTTTATCAGATTGAAAGAAAACTGGAGGTGTGACGGTTTCTTGTTTTGTTTCAGATTGAAACTGGTTCAGTGATGGTTGGTTTTTAATGTCTTCAGGCTTTAAATCACTATAGAATCTTGCCTTTTTAAGCAATGAAAGAGGTACTGATGACTTGGAAGAAAGTCTACCAAACGTAATTGTTTTGTAAAACATTGTGGTGTTTGTCTACAGAAGTATTCGCCAAGGCAGAAAAAACGAAAAGCCATCAGGAGGCAAGAAAGAGAAGAAATACCATTATTAAGTCATTGAAAACGACGTGCGAGAAAATGGTCACAAAGATGAGTCGCCACCGTAAGGCAAACAAGAGCTCAGCAAGTTGTTGAAGGTGATTAGCAAGCCATGTGTGGACGGTATGCATTGCCTATTGCGCCAGAAACCCTTCCGGAATGGTTTGCAAGACAAAATATTACCGTTGACCGTGTTGAATTTGCTGAGAAACGGACAGAACACCAATATAACATTGCACCTACAGCTTACGTACCTGTCTTTATGAAGGAAGAGAACAATAATGACGATAAGAAGAATGAAAAGAGTAAAAAAGAGGGAGTAGTTGAATACATGAGATGGGGGCTTGTCCCTGAATGGATCAAAACCAAGAAGAGTTTGAAGAAGAAAGGATATTCTACGTTTAATGCACGATACGAGAATTTGGAAAGCAATTCCACATGGAAACGTAATCTTAGTCACAGGTGTGTTATTCCAATCACGGGATATTATGAATGGACACAAGATAGCAAGAAACTACCATATTATATCAAAAGAAAAGATAACGAATTGATGTTTCTTGCAGGATTGTATCATCAAGGGAAATTGGAAGATGAAGATATGGGATCGTTTACCATTATCACCCAAGTTGCGCCGAAATGGTTGAAATGGCTGCACATTCGTATGCCTGTCGTGATGGATGCCGACGATGTTTCCTTCCAGCAGTGGCTAGACGGTGACGAGGACTTGGAACGTGTTTTGGCTCCATACGCTGACCAGGATCAGTTGGAATGGTACCGCGTCGACAAAGGGGTCGGCAACAGTCGGACCGACCGCAAGCAGTACATCGAGAAGCAGCAGGAGCCCCTGCAGGCCCTGTTGCACAGAAAGAGGCCGGCCCCAGAGGTGAAAGTGAAGGTGAAAGTGAAGGAAGAAGAAGACGAAGAAACAGAGAGAAAAACGAAAAGACCGAAACGGGAAAAAAGCGAGTGAAAAAATTTTATGAAATGAAACGGGCTGGATTTTTTCTCTACAGCTTTCTCTCTGACTTTTCCTTGTTTTGAGTTGGTGGTTTTGGTATCCATTCTCCAGCCACAACACACAGCCCGCTATGTCTGCAAACAGAGAGAGAATTGTCACTGTCAGAAACCCCACTGTGCCCACTCAGATTTCCCCAGAGCAGAAGTTCTGGAAAGGTTTCACCAACTCTCAACTTGTTAAAGAACACAATGCCATTACCAACATACATTTTGATCCAAACAGTCCACACGACTTTGCCGTAACTTCCTCTACCAGAGTGCAGGTGTTTTCTTCAAAAACCAGAAAAGTAGTGAAGAATTTCACTAGATTTAAAGATACTGTTTACAGTGGAGAATTTAGAAACGATGGTAAATTATTAGTTGCCGGTGATGCGTCTGGTTTAGTTCAAATCTTTGATGCACATCATCCAAGAACCTTACTTGTAACAATCACTCCAACTTCTCATCCAACGCATATTACTAAATTTCATCCAACTATAAATACTCAATTATTAACTTGTTCCGATGATCGTGTTGCAAGATTATATGATATTTCTCAATCTGCAAAACCAATTATATCTTTCAATAATCATGATGATTATATAAGATCTGGTGTGTTTATTCCTACATCTCCTAATTTAATCGCAACTGGTTGTTATGATAATTATATTCGTATATTCGATACAAGAGTCGGTGGTAATGATCCAATAATTAAATTTAATCAATTATCTCCTGTTGAAGATATGCTTTCAAATAATCCAACTAATATTTTATCTGCAGGTGAAGGTGTTGTTAAATATTGGGATTTAGTTGCTGGTAAATTATCAAGAACTTTACACAATTTTAATAAAACTGTAACTTGTTTAAGTAGTGCAGGTGATAAAGGTATTTTAGTTGGTTCAATTGATGGTCATGTTAAAGCATTTGATACAACAACTCCTAATTGGGATGTTAAATTTGGTTGGAAATTTGGTTCTGGTGTTTTAAGTTGTGGTGTTTCACCAGATTTTAAACATTTAGTTGTTGGTTTAAATTCAGGTTTATTAACAATTAGAACAAGAAAAAATACAAATATTGAAACGGCTGCAACTTCTTCTTTAAACAAATTTAAAAATGATAAATCTCATGCATTTGCAAGAATGATGCGTGGTTCCGATTTTAAAGGTGAAGGTGAACATCATATAATCGATGAAAAGATAAATTATAAAAAATTAAAACCTTTTGAAAAAGATCTTAATGCATTTCGTTGGTCTGATGCATTAAATAGCGCATTTCAAGATGGAATTGAAAAAGAATTTACAGTTACATGTCTTGAAGAATTAAAGAAAAAGGGTAAAATTCGTATAGCTTTATCAAACAGAGATGAAACATCATTAGAACCATTATTAACGTGGTGTTTGAAATCAATTGACGATCCAAGAAATGTTAATATAATTGCAGATTATGTCATTTGTATCTTAGAAATTTATGATGAATTAATTTCAAGAAAACCAGTATTGGAAGAACTTATATTAAATTTACAGAAAAGAGTTGATGTTGAGATAAGAAAAGCTCAAGATGCTGAACGTATAATTGGTATGTTAGAATTACTAAGTGCTTAATTTTATACATGTTTAAAAATTATATAACAAATTTTTATCTTCTACGTTTAAATCTACCATGTCCTTTTCTATTAATCTTAAGACGAACAAAATTATTAGATAATGGATGTTTACCCTTACCTTTTCTACCTTTATTAGTCGATTCAAGTTCATTTTGTAATTGCTGGATATTTTTACGTTCATAAATTTCATCCTCTTCACCAAATTGATATTCATCATTTGAAAATTCATCCTTTTCTTTATCATCTAAATTTTGAATTTCATTTTGATTTTGATTTTGATTTTGATTTTGATCCTCATCAAAATCTAATTTACGTTTACCAAATGCAAGTGCATGAATATCAATTTCTTCAAGATCATCTTTTGTATTTAATTTTTCAGATTTTAATTTTGAACGTCTTGTCGATCTCTTTATAGTTTTCATTTTTTTACGAAGTTTATAATGTGGATCAAAAACTTGAGCTATTTCATTATCTTGTACATCCTTAAGTTTATTCTCTTTCTCATTAGGTTTTTGTTCATTTTCATCTTCGTTATTTATACTATTTTCTGGTTCTTCTCCATTTCCTATAAGTTCTTGTAAATCAGTCAGGTTCCTTCGTAATCCAGCTAAATCTTTATGCAATTCGTATAAACTTCGACCAGTTTTTTTAATAATTGGACTTGGCTCAATATATTTAATTCCTGTTTCTAAATCTAATAAAGATTCAAGATTTTTATCATTGTTATCATCATCATCATCATCACTTAATCTTAATTGAATATTTCCACTGTCATCATCATCAAGTTCATCGGCACTCCATTCATCACCAATTATAATTTCATCAACATTGTTCAAACTAATTGATTGAGTTCGTAAATATCTTGGTGTTTCATTAACACTTAAATCAAATTTTTTAATTGGTGTATTTAAAACAGGTATTTCATCCATAATTTCAAAATTAAGTTTCCTAGAAGATGATTCTAAAAAAGGTATCGATTTTCCTGTATTTGGTTTAGATGGAGTTTTAAAAATACCATTGTCAATATCATCATTTGAATCAATTTTTATTCCTAAATTAACCATTGGCTTATTCTTTACTGGAGATAAATCAACTTTTTCAGGTGATGTTTGAATATCGAAAATTGTTAATACACGACCATTTAATTGTGGAGTTGGTCCAATTTCCGTAATTTGATATTCTTCATCTTCAGCATCACTTTGAATATCATTATTATTTGATTCATTAATCTTTTCATTCTCAACCTGTACTTCAGCTTTAGGTTTAAATTCTTGTACTTTTTTTTGTTGCAATTTTTCTAATTTTAACAATTTGGGTTTTAAAAATTCATAATATTGATTCACCTGTTTAAAAACTTTCTTGTTCTTAACACTATCACCTTTTAAATCATCATCAATATAATGTATAAGTTTCCTAAGTTTTTTATATACATTTAATTTATTCTCAATAGAACTACCTTTACTCACGGATTTTCCAGTGTAAGATTTTAACTGTGTTTTCAAATAATGTGCATATTGTTTAAGCAAACCGTACTCTTCATCAAAAGTTTTGGTCGTCATGTTTTTGGTAGAAGTCCATTGTCCTTTCAAAGCAAAAAAAAACACCAATATATATTCAAAACCTAACAGTAATAAAGAAATTTGAAATATTTTCATGAAACGCGTTTCAATTTCAATTTATCAATACATTATTATATTAGTTAGCTAAATTATGTAGATTTTTATTTAATATTTTAAATAAGTAAGTAAA
Source organism: Pichia sp. NRRL Y-12824 (assembly GCA_030560915.1). NCBI lineage: Eukaryota > Fungi > Ascomycota > Pichiomycetes > Pichiales > Pichiaceae > Pichia > Pichia sp. NRRL Y-12824. Next base: position 13,240 of record JAKTWG010000023.1, on the reverse strand, counting down.
GGATTATTTTTTTATTAGTATACTATTTAATTCCAATCACGACCACCCATCATTTGTTCTTTAACATTCTCTGAAGTATAAGCATCATAAATTTTAATTGAACTCTTTCTTAAGTAAGCTAATTCATCAGGAATAAAATCATTACATAAATCAGATCTATCTGTACCTTCAAAAGATCTAAGTTCTGCCTTTGCTTCACACATATAATGATTAATTGTACCCCATAAGAAAAGTTCTAAATCAAAATTAAAACGTGGGAAATCTTCTGCAATATTACGAATTTTAATACCTTCAAGATTTTCTGTCCATTTTTTATCCATAATTTTAAAAGGATCCATTTTTGGATCATGAACATGATAAAACATTGGATCTAAAGCATCAGGTGTGAAAACATTTGTAAAATAATTATCATAGTTGTAAACAAAATCTTTACCTTGAGATTCAATATCATGTCTATACATATCACGAGATTTTTGTAATAAATCATAATCTAATAAAGGATTATATTGGACAATTGTTGAATGTTCATAACTTTGTTCTTCATTATACCAACCAAAATGTCTTTCACATTTTTTATTAACTTGATAATATTTTAAACCATAAAAATTTGCAGCTGCAACAAAAGTTTCTTTATCACCTTCACCTGCACCACCTTGTGATAATAAAGGATAATAACCATAGGGACCATCATAATTATAATATAAAGCTAAAATTAATGTTTTAAAATGTTTCCTTTTATTAATTAACATCTCACCAGATTCAGTTGCCCAATCAGGTATAGTACCAGCACGATCATGATACGTTGCACCAGTAACAATATCATCACCTTGTTTATATTCTAAATATTTTGGATTAACAAAAAAATCATTTAAATGTCTAACAGGAACCATACCAATTTCTGTATTACTAATTTCATAAAAAATTGGAGATGTTGTCCTTCTCCAAAAATCTGGCCATGTAATCATTTGATATTGTTTATAAAGATCAGATTCAAATAAGACATCAGGATTTGTAACAGGATATGCATCAGAATCCAGTAAGAAAGCATTTTCAAAAGATGAAGCTAAAAGTGCAAAAGCTTTATATTGATAACCTTGAACGTCAAAACCTTTTAAACTTTGAGCACTAAAAACTCTATACATTTCAATACATCTTGCATTCAGTTTTGGTAAAATAATATCACAAAATTCATATTCATAATCATTAATTTCAGGTAAAAAAACTTCAACAGGTAATGTTGAACCAACTTTTCTTAAAGTTTCAATACCCAGTAAAGCAAACCATGAATAGAGACCACCACCAACAGTAACATAACCATTACCTTTATAAAAATGTGGTACAATATCAGGTATACCTCTAACAACATTACCATGTTTTAATTTCAGATCACTTACGAAATTTTGAGGGAAATCGAATTTTTCATACAGGTCATGTTCACTTAATCTATCATAAGGTTCTTCAAAGAATAAAACATTATCAATAATAGGTTTACCATTTTTCAGAGCCATACGACGTTTTAATGGGAAAGACAGATGATTATTTGAAATTAATTGTAAAATTTGTGAAAAGAAATTTTGAAATGTTATATCACCTTTAATAAATTGTTCAGTTTCAATTTTAGCAAAAGCTTCTTCATCAGGTATAATAGTATCAGATAATGGAATTAATCTATCAGCGACTTTTTCTTCATTTGAAGAAGAAACTTTTGAATCACCAACAGTTTTAACACCATCGTTAAGTAAATCTTGTAATAAATATTTATTTTTGTTTTGCAAAATATTTAAATCTGGATCACCCATATTACCAGTTGAACCAAGATTAACAATACCATGATGAGATCTTTCAAGATACAAATTTTTCAATTGTTCAGCATTATTTAATAAATGTTCTTCTTCTTCATTTACTTTATTAAGTATTTCAACTTCTTTTTCTTCGGAAGCTTTTTCTGCCTTTTTTGATTGTTTATTTAAGTTATTTAAATAATTGTTGACGGCGTCGATATCGAATAATTTGTCGAAAATACTGTTTGGATCATTTGAAGCCAGCTTTTTTTTAGTAGGAATGTCGTTGCTGGCATTAGAAGAGAAGGGGGAGACGAATAAAAATGTGCAAAAGATGGAAATCAACACCAGCATGAAGATGACTATTCTAGCACGTCTGCGTGTGAAGCGTCCCAGCGACCTTGAAAAGGGGTCCGGACTGCCAAACGAGTCAGCAGCACCCAGCATACCTGCAGTAGTCTTAGATTCCATGGTGGGGATGATGTGCAGACGTCCCAAAGCGGTTCAGCACGAACAGAAACCGGGAAAACCCACCCAAACCCACCAAAACCGACCCAAAACGAACATCAACAGCAACACGAACCGCAGCAGAAACAGCGCGCTGCTTTTTCGTTTTTGCTCGCATGTTTTCCCTGGACACGGTTTGTTTGAAAACAGGGGGACAGAGAAGGAAAGAAGTGTGTTTGTTGTGTGCTGGGACAAGGACAAAGACAGCACAGCACAGCACAGCACAAGAACACCACCTCTTCCAATGAACACTCTCAGGCAAGTCTTGTTGACCGCCTTGGTCGTCTTCTCCGTGCTCAATATCCTCTCCGCAAACCTGTTCAACCCGTCCATCCATGACTCCAAGATCCAGAAAGCATTTAAAACAGCCGCCGAACTGCGTCTGAAAGGTAATTCCAGGAACTCCAACATTAAGGAAGAGCCTGCAGAGATCGTCATTAAAGACCACAACGGAAACGTCCAAACAAGACCAAAATCAAAAGATATTTACTCCTTATCAACAATTCTTGATCGTTTATTGTACCATTTCCCATACAATATTCAAGATGATGTGGAAACTAACATATTCCAAATTTGGAAATCTTCAGAAATCGATAATCCAGAACTTTTCCCACATGCATGTACTAGTTTAGTTCAAAGATGGAAAGATGCAAATCCGGAATATCAACATACTTTATATTCTGTTTCTGAAGCTGAAGATGCAGTTGCTGATTTAATGAGACCTGTTGTACCGGAAGTTGTTGATGCTTTACGTCTTTTACCACATGAAAGATTAAAACTTGAATTCTTGAAATATTTATTAATCTTTTTACATGGTGGTGTTTATGCTGATATAGATACAATTGAAGTCAAACCAATTAAATTTTGGTATATGTTACATACTTATAAAACTAAAGTTTGGTTAGGTATTGATTCTGATCCAAATAGTGCAACTTGGATGAATAATTATTCTCGTCGGTTAACTTTTAATAATAATATTTTCCGTAGTAAAGCTTATCATCCTTTTTTAGCTAGAGTTATTGCAAGAATTACTTTTATTGTTAATACTAATAAAGATTTAATTCAATCAATTGATTGGGAAAAAGAATTCAAAAATACTGATGCTTCAGGTGCTCCACTGATTCAATTTACAGGTACGGCAATTTTAACAGATACTGTTTTCGAATATATGAATAAGATTGATGATTATCTGTTTTTCACTTCTGTCAAGAATGAACTGTTTAATAAAGAACGTATTCAATTACATAAACAAGTTTATGGTCCTGAAGTCGATTCTGCTCAGAAATTCTCTTACAAAACATTCACCCTGCTAGGTAATCCTGTTCAAGTCCACGATATTGCAATTCTGCCAAAAATCAGTTTCACAGGTTATGATACTGCTCAAATTGATTTCTATGACGATCAAAATGAAAAGAAAGGTTACGACAGATACTATTACGGTAGAAGTAAAGATCTCACAGAATGGTCTCCTAAGAAGCTTCGACTAGATTCCACTTAACCTTAATCTATAATCCCCTTTATACTACTAGATCTTCTATATATTATCGTTTGACAAACCCAAACAGTGTTTAATTGAAACAAAACAACTCAAACCCATTTTCGGAACGCGCTGAAAGTTATCCGAATATTACAGTATTATTCTTATTATGTTATTATCATTATGTTATTCAGTCTTGATCGATCGTAGTTGAGGTGTGTGTGTACTGATCTTGCCACAACCATGCAGCCACAGGGAGTCACGTCAGATATATCGAAACATCTGTCTTTGTTGCGAATGAATTCGACTTCAGGTCGACGACAAAGTGTCAGTACAGGAACCACAGGAGCAACAGTAAGTGAAATTCCAATTCCATCTCAACTTGAAGAATTAAATACATCATTTTCATCTTTATTATCCTCAGAAACATCAATATCTTCTACTTCAGAAAAAGAAAATACTTTATCCGGTAACAATCAAACATTATTTGATCCATTAGATCCACTTTCATACCCAGTTGATTTAATTTCACCAGGAATAGATATGATTAGAGTAACACGACGTAAACGTGTTCGGAGATCTTTTAAATTAAATCTTCCATCTTTAACACTTACGTGGAATTCTAAAACAAATTCTAAAATTGAAATGGATAAAATTCAAAGTATAAGAATAGGAAATGATGCAAAAAATTATAGAGAAGAATTTAATGTGTCAAGTGAATTTCATGATTTTTGGATTACTGTAATTTATATTTCTTCAAATCTCTCTTCAGGTTCATTACATAATGATTTAAAAGCTTTACATATGATTGCTCCAACAAAAAGGAATTATGATATTATGTTACAAACATTAAAATTATTATCAAAATGGACTAAAGATCAAGAAAGTTTAATAAATTGTGCTAATATTAATGATTTTTCAATAATTAAATGGAATAATAAAATTAAAAAATCAAATCGTCAAGTTTTATCATTTGATGATGTTTTAAAATTAACTTTAGAATTACATATTTATATGAATATTTCATATTTACGTTCGTTTTTTAATCAATGTGATTTAGATAATACAAATTATTTAAATTTTAAACAATTTCAAATTTTTGTTTCTAAATTAAGACAAAGATTAGAATTTGTTACAATATTTACAGAATTAGGTATTAAAAATGGTAAAATGGATCTATCAACTTTTATAAAATTTGTTAAAAATATTCAAAAAGAAAAATTTAGTGATTCATTAATTAAAAATTTATTTATTAAATTTTCATTTAATAATAATGGTGAATATATGACTTATTCAAATTTAATTTTTTATTTAAATAGTTCATACTCTCAACCTTTAATAAATGAAGAAGAATCTGATCCAAATTATTATTCATACCCATTATCAGATTATTTTATTTCTTCTTCTCATAATACATATTTATTAGGTAAACAATTTCATGGAAATTCATCAATTGAAGGTTATATTCATGCTTTACAAAAAGGTTGTAGATGTATTGAAATTGATATTTGGGATGATGAAAATCAACCAATTGTTACACATGGTCATACATTAACAAATTCAATTGATTTTAAATTAGTTATTGATATAATTCGAAAATATGCATTTATTGCAACTCCATATCCTTTAATTATTTCATTAGAAATTAGATGTTCAATAGAAGCACAATTGAAATGTATTAATATAATGAGAAATATTTTCGGTAATATGTTAGTTTTAAATCCTATTAAAAATGATAGTATTTTACCATCACCAAATGATTTAAAACATAAAATTTTAATTAAAGTTAAAAAATCAAAGATAACAACTATAATTGAACCAAATAATAATAATTTACATTCATCTTTTTTAACTTCTTCAACTTCTTCAACACAAAGTGATGATATATTATATTCTACACAAAGTGGATCTAAAACTGAACCTGATGAAACGAATTTAAAACCATCATTTAAAAAAATTGTTTCAAAAACAACAACTAGAACACCAGTTATACCTGAATTAACAATTCTTGCACCTTATTTAGTTGGTATTAAATTTAGAAATTTTTCATTACCTGAATCAAAAACTTTTAATCATGTTTTATCATTTAGTGATCGTTCATTACTTTCATTATTAAAAGATAAAACTAAAATTAATTCAATTTTAAAACATAATAAAAGAGGAATGATGAGAATTTATCCATCAGTTGTAAGATTTCGATCTGATAATTTTAATCCTATCAAATTTTGGGAATTAGGCTGTCAAATGGTTTCAACAAATTGGCAAATTTGGGATTGTGGTGAAGAATTATGTGAATCATTTTTTGCAAGTATTGGTTCAAATTCAGGTATTGGATATAGTGGATATAGACTTAAACCTAAATCATTAAGGAAATTAGAAATTGGACAATTAAATAAAGAAATGATTAAAATTAAAAATTTAAATTCTTTAAAATTTAATATTGAAAGAAAATTTGATATTTGTATTATTTCAGGTCAACAATTACCTAAACCTAAAGATTCTACAAGTTCATCAAATGGATATACCCCATGGGTTGAAGTTGAAGTTTATAATGTTAAACCTAAACATGGTGAAATTGTTCACTTAAAAAATTATAGTAGTACAAATAGTGATTATTCATTAGATGATGAAATTGATGAAAATGATTTTTTAAATAATGAAGAAGAAATTTCACAAGATAATTTTAATAAAAGAAATGTAGGTACTTTAAAAATGAATCATGTTGATTCATTAACAGGTGATCCAAATTATGATGTAATTTTTAAAACAAGATTGGCTGAAAATTCAAATAATGCATTTAGTCCAAGATGGAATATTTCATGTCGTTTAAATTACTTAGTTAATGAAAATGATTTATCTTTTATTAGAATTGTGGTTAAAACTTTTAAAGCTAGTAAAAAAAATGTTATTAGTAAAGTTGGAAAAGCAGTTGTTAAAACAATGTCAGATTATGTCATTGGAAGTTGGTGTTGTAAAATTGGAGATTTGAAGAATGGTTATAGACATATTCGATTGGTAGATAATAAAGGTGAAGAATTAATATATTCGACTTTATTTATTAAAGTTATAAAATGAGAAAAAAGGGACAAAAAAACGTGTACATACATTTATAATTATATAAATAATATATAATGGAAAGAGGATTTTTTATAGAAAAAAAATATAAATACATAAAGGTTATTATAAAAAATTTAAAATTTTTCCTTTTTAAAAATAAGACATAATATCATCAACGTCATATTTTTGTTTTTGTTGTTGAGAAGGTTCTTGTTGAAATTCTTTTGATTTACCAGCTAATAATTCTCTTCTAATTTCAGCTCCTATTTCTTTATGACCACGTTGTCTAATTACTTCCATTAAGAAATCTCTTTGATCATCAGTAATATCATTTTTATATCTTTGAGCAAATGCAAGCAAAGCTTTATGCCAAACTAAAGGTAATGGAGGTGATTGTTGTAATTTCCTCTGTTGAGTCATATCAATATCTGTATCATTTAATATATCATCCATTTCATTATTTATTGTAAATGATGATTTATTATCAGTAATTACACGAAATTTCATAAAATAGAAAACTATATCATCAATTGTTTGATAAGGTAATGCATATTTTTTTTCAATTAAAACTCTAATAAAAACAGTTGCAGCAGGTGAAAATTCTTGTTCTAATAACCAAGATAATGCAACTGCTGCATGTTGAACAGGAACTGAAGTTTTCTTTAAAACAGAAGCTGCAATCATTGCTTCACGAACTGTACATTGATCTTCAACAAGTTGAAATAAAAATCCTTTAAAAAATGCAGCTGGTTTATATAAAGATTTTTTCAATGCTCTATAAATATGATAATTTAATGTATGATCTTCATTTTCTTCAATATTTTGACGAAATCTTGGATATAAAACTAAACTAACAAATTTTTCAGCTTTTGCAGCGGTTAAATTTGATACAAATAATCTAGTTGCTTCATAAACTGCATTTGGTGTCCATAATTCAGGTGCTGTAACATAAATTAAATCTTCCCAATTTTTAATAGTTGGTAAAACTTTAAATAATTTAGGTAATTTACCATGTTTCCAAGCTCTTAAAGATTCACCAACTTTTTGATATGCTTCAATAACTCTTGGTGGTAAGAAAACACCATCTTTATTACCAGATGATGTATTATCATTATCATCTTCTTCTTCTTCACCTTCAAAATTAGGTACCTGTGTTATGTTTCCTGATGATTGTGCAATTTTTTCCATAATTTTATCAGCTAAATTAATTGGTTCAAATGGAATATTATTACCTTGCTTTGCTTTAAAAAAAGTTTCAAACATTGCTATTTCAGAAGGATTGAGATCATCTTCATCAATATATTCAATTTCTTCTTCTTCTTCTTCTTCTTGAAAATCTTCATCTAATTGTTCTTCATCATCAGATTCATGTTGAATCAGTTGAAATCTTGGTTTAGATGCAATTTGATTAAAATTTTCTTCATCTTCAATTTCTTGTTGTTGTTCACGAGCAAGTTTAAGAACACGACGAGATGTAGCTGCATCTAAATTAAATTCATCTCTACCATCATCATTTTCATCAACTTGATCTATTGATTGTTCTGATGGTTTCTTGTAAACTTTTGTTTTAATATGTGTAGATTTTAATTTACCGCCAGAAGCAGCAATATCCTTATAAAGAGGAACATGTCTGGATTTATCCTTTGTTTCTTTTGTGGAAATTTTAGCCATGATGTAAAAGTTAACGCTTGTTATCTCAATTTATAAAGTATAACCCCCCAGAAGATTAATGAAACCTGTTTAAGACTGAAAAAAAAAAAAAATTTTATTCTATTAGAGAAACAAGAAAAGAAAAAAAATCGCACAGCCCGAGGAAGTTCGTCGAAGGGATTTAAGGTAGAATCAGATCAATTTCTGGTGGCAGAATGTAGTGTTTCTTTGTTAATTAGACAAGACTTCTTTTGGCACATCAATGGCTAGATTAGAAAGAAAGAGAAGAGCAGTGGGTTTGGTTTCTGAAGGAAACACTACTCCAGGTCCTGCAAAAAGGGCAAGACCTGGTGAACATCATAGTTTTGAATCAGTTCGTGCAGCTCGTTATAAAACTATTAATGAAAAACCAGTTGTAAAGACTACACCATTAGATATTTTTGTATGGGGATCTGGATCAATGTGTGAACTTGGTCTTGGACCAGATGCAAAGACTAAAGAAGTGAAAAGACCTAGACTTAATGCATTTTTAAAAAAAGAAGATGTAGGAATTGTTGATTTTGCAGTTGGTGGTATGCATGTTCTTGCATTAGATAAATCTAATAATCTTTGGTCTTGGGGTACAAATGATTCAGGTGTACTTGGTAGAGATACAAGTAGTGGTTCAGATAAAAATTTAAGAGATATTGATACAAATGATGAAGAAGATGATGAAGATGGAGATTTAAATGAATCTGAATCAACACCTGGTAAAGTTTTAGGATTACCAAATGATGATAAAATTATTAAAATTGCAGCAAGTGATAATTTATCAGTTGTTTTATTAGAAAGTGGACATGTTTGGGCATGGGGTACATTTAGAAATAATGAAGGTATATTAGGATTTTCAAAAAATGTTAAAATTCAAAAAGAACCAATTAGAATTGAAGAATTAGAAAATATTGTTTCAATAGTTGCTGGAAAAGATCATATTTTAGCATTAGATATTAAAGGATGGGTTTATGCATGGGGTAATGGTCAACAATATCAACTTGGTCGTAAAATTTTAGAAAGATCAATGATGTCATCATTAGAACCTAGATCATTTGGATTAAAAAATGTTAAATTTATTGGATCAGGAGAATTTCATAGTTTTGCGATTACTACAAAAGGTAAAGTTTTAGCATGGGGATTAAATCAATATGGACAATGTGGTATTGATATGAATATTGAAGATGGTGCAGTTGTTACAAAACCTACAGAAATTAAAGCATTAAGTGATAAAAATATTATTTTTATTACAGGTGGTGAACATCATTCAATTGCAATTTCATCAAATGGTGAAGTTTATACATTTGGTAGATATGATATGAAAGAAATTGGTATTGAAAAGGATAAATTACCAATTGATAATTGTATTACTGATAATCATGGTAATGTTCGTTGTTTACCAATTCCTACAAAATTAAAGACTTTACCACCTATTAAAACTGTTACTTGTGGTTCACATCATTCATTAGCAATTACAAAAGATGGATTTGTTTTTTCATGGGGATTTGCTGATACTTATGGACTTGGATTAGGTAATTTAGATGATGATGTTGCAAAACCTACAAGAATTGATAATACAGCAACTAAACAACATGAAATTGAAATTATTGGATGTGGTGGACAATTTAGTGTTAGTGGTGGTATTAAAATTAATGATGAAGATAAAATTGAAGATAGACTTGATGCAATTGAAAAATTTGAAGAAGAAAATTAAAAAAGTTAATTTTTAGTATTTTTGTTTATATTATTTTGTTTTTTATAAAAAATTTATATTTATGTATATATTTATATTTCTAGTAAATCTGTATTATCATTTCTAACTAAAAGACCTTTTTCAGTCATAAAATCTTTAACATCACTAACTTTATATTCACCTCTATGAAACATACCTGCACCTAAAGCAGCATCAGTTTTAGTATTTTGGAAAACATCAACAAAATGTTGTGGATTACCAGCACCTGATGATGCAACAACAGGTATTGAAACATTATTTTTAACCATATTAATTAATTCGAAATCAAAACCACTATTTGAACCATCTTTATCAATACAATTAAGTAAAATTTCACCAGCACCTAAATTTTCACAAGCGATTGCTAATTCAACGGCACCTAAATCATGAATTTTTCGACCACCTTGAGAAGTTACTTTATAATAACAAAAATCTTCACCATTTGGGCCCTTTTTTTCAGATTTAATATATTTATAAGGGAAATTTGATATATCTTTAATATAAAATCTTTTTGGATCAATTGAAATAACAACAGCTTGAACACCATAAGATTTTGAAATTGTTTCAATTGGTGAAAATCCTAAACCTTTTTCATTATTTTTATAATATTCTTCAGCTGCACGAACAGCATCTGAACCTATTGAAACTTTATCAGCCCCTGCATTAAAATACATTGAAGCAACTTGTAAAGCTGAATATTTTGTTCCATCTGTATCTTCAATATCTTTAATACCACCACCAACAGTTAATGGTACAAAACATGTCTTTGCAGCTAATCTTAAAACTTCTAACATTGGTAAATCTTTAATTGGAGAATTTCTAAAAGATGTAATATTTAAGAATGTAACTTCATCAGCACCTTGTTTATAATATTTTTCTGCCATTTCAACAGGTTTACCTAAATTTCTAACATTATTATCATCTTTTTCACGAACATCATATTGATCACCTTTTGTAACGACTAAATCACCATTATCATTAGTACGAACATCTAAACAAGCTACAATTCTTCTTGTTAAACCAGTTTTTGTATTTTCAATATTTGAAGAATTTAATGAATTAATTTTAACATTTGAATATTTAATACCTTTAAGAAAGGATTGAATAACTTTTAAACCTGCTTTACCTGATTTTTCAGGATGAAATTGAGTTGCGAATATATTATCTTTTGAAACAGCAGCAATAAAAGTTTCATCAAGATAATTACATAAAGCTAAATCCCAACCATTATTTAAAAGTGAATTAATTTCATTATTTGATTTAATAGCAGCATAAGAATGAACGAAATAATAATTTTTATCTTCAGAAATTCCGAAAAGTGAATTTTTATTAGAAGAAATTTTTAAAGAAATTTTATTCCAACCAATTTGTGGGACACTTTTATTAATTGAATTAAATTTACTAAGTTGACCAGTTAAAATATTTAAACCTTTAATACCTTTACTTTCTTCACTACCTTCGAATAAAGTTTGTAATCCAACACAAATACCCATAATTGGTTTACCAGATTTAATATAATCTTGAAGTGGTTGAATAAAGTTTCTAGCATGAAGTTCTTTAACAAAATGGCCAAAATTTCCGACACCTGGTAAAATTAATTTTGAACATGATTTTAAAGCAGGATCTGAACCATGAGTTATAAATTCTACTGTATAACCAAGAGAGGAAATAGCGTTAGAAAGAGATTGAAGATTTCCTGAGTTAACGTCAATGACATGAACGGTAGGCATTGTAGTTTGTAGAAAGGAAGTAATTAAAAGGGAAAAAAGAGTAGAGTCAGGTAAAATTGTGAAAGAATATAAAAGCTTGAAAAAACATGACAAAAAATAAAGGTTGACCCGCGAAATGAGTCAGCGAAGTTGAAGGAAAAGAATATACGGTTAATGGGTGATTTTATACAAGAGTGTATATATAAAGACTGTTTAAATTTCTATTTCTTTGCTCTTCTAGCTTTAACTGCATCAGCTAATTCTCTAAGCATAGTTTCAGTGGTTGAGAAACTAACACAAGCATCAGTAACAGAGACACCATATTTTAATTGAGATAAATCAGTTGGAATTTTTTGATTACCTTCATTAATATTTGATTCAATCATAACACCAATAATTGAATCTTCACCATTAGCGACTTGATTACAAACTTCGGAACAAACTTTTGGTTGATTACGATAATCTTTATTAGAATTACCATGAGAACAATCAATCATAATAGTTTTATTATTTGGTAATTTTTCTTTTGCTTCTTTAACAGATTCTTTATCATAATTTGTACCCTTTTTACCACCACGTAAAATAACGAAACAAGAATCATTACCTTTTGTAGTTATAATTGCTGCAAGACCTGATTTAGTAACACCCATAAAATGATGAGAATTATCAGCTGCTTGAATTGCATCAATTGCAACACCTAAAGTACCATCAGTACCATTTTTAAAACCGATTGGGAATGATAAACCTGAAGCTAATTCTCTATGAAGTTGAGATTCTGTTGTTCTTGCACCGATTGCACCAAAAGATAAACAATCAGAAAGGTATTGTGGTGAAGTTGTATCTAACATTTCAGAACCTATTGGTAAACCAAGATCTGTTAAATCGACGAAAACTTGTCTTGCTAATCTTAAACCTTTATTAATATTAAAAGAACCATTAAGATCAGGATCATTAATTAAACCTTTCCAACCAACGGTTGTTCTTGGTTTTTCAAGGTAAGCTCTCATAATAACGACAATTTCATTCTTAAGTTCATCAGCTAAAGGTTTAAGTAAATGAGCGTATTCCATTGCAGTTTTTTTATCATGTAAAGAACAAGGGCCGACAACGACTAATAAACGATCATCTTGTTTTTTAACGATTGCGGTTGCATCTTTTCTACCTTGAATAACAGTTTTTAAAGAAGATTTTGTTGCAGGGATTTCCTGAATGAGAAGTTCAGGTGAGATGAGTGGATCGTTTGCAAGAATACGTAAATCATCGTATTCTTCTTGAGCAGGAGCGGTGGATTGAGATC